>MQRK01241779.1:7355-27932 GCA_001938485.1 Girardia tigrina | reverse complement strand
ACTTAGGTTGTCCCAAAAGTCCTCAGGTGGCCTTTAAAAACACACTAATATTTTACCAAATTTAACCAAATTTGGACTGAATATTATTCAGACTGTCATAAATACTGTGTTAAAATTTCAAAGCATAAAATTAAAAAAAAGTAAAATTTTGTTTTATTAAAGTATTGAAATTTTAAAAGTTCAGCGAATTCAAATCAAGCGATTTTTAACAATGGAACCAAATAAATGTTGCCAATGGTTTTTTGTTCTAACTCAAAGTAAAAGAGGATTCTCTGCTTCAGAAATTCTTCAGCAACTTCAGCAGGCATGGGAAGACGCAAATCACCCAGCACTGAAAACTATTCAACAATGGTTGACTGATTTTAAAAAAAGAAAAGCGGACGTCCTTCGACGATTCATCAAGAAGTGGCAGGCCGTCATTAATAGACGATGAAAAGATTAAAGCAGTCAAAGAAGTGATTGATGAAGCTTTGCGTTATATTGAAAATGAACTTTCTTTAGGCAAAAATACAGTCCACAAAATTTTGCGTGAAAAACTTCATTACAAAGAGTTTGCTCTGTTTGGGTCCCTCACGAACTTTCTGCTTCTAATAAACAACAACGCATTAACACTGCAAAGCATATACGCCATGTAATTTCACAGATGGGTGATGAAGCATATTCCAACATAACGATCGAGGATGAGACATGGGTCGTTTTCCAAGGTAGAGGAAAGAAAGAAGATCACAAAGTTTGGATTACTTCTAAACGCTGTTCCACTAAAAGTGATAAAGCCATCGCCAATGACTGATAAAAAAATCTCTTGTTTTCGTAATATTTACCTGCAACAAACGTTTTAATGTAAAAGCACTACCATATATTTCGATTTATCCAAAATGAATCTTTGAAGTTTGGATGTTATTGAAACAACGTTGACACTACTTATATTCTTGCAATTACTCTTCTTAAATGCTTTAAATCCTTCAGAATATGATATTTTGAATACTTTTTTATATTTTTCAATATTTTCTTCATTTAATGCTTTCTTAACCCGTGTTTTTGTACATAATTTGTCCTATTTAACCTTAATATTGTGATCCATCTGTTTTTCGTATATATGTTGTCCTTCAAGCGTCCCTTAAGAATATTTTAATCATGATTTATGGCTTCAATATTGGAAGACAAACTCCAAACTCTGTAAACTAGGCCCTTTTTAATACTCTCTTTATTTTTTCCTCACAAAATATATTAGAGAAGTAATAGAAAAAAATATAGAAAGAGTAAGAAAAGCAAGAGTTAGGAAGAAGCCAATGCAGAGTCGATTGCTACTTATATACTCGAATGTTCTTCTACAGAAACAAAATAAGGTTGGTTCGTATAATAAAAAACCAGAAAGAGAATCGACAACGTGTGTTAGTGGGATTATCACTTTGCTCAGTGCAAATAGTAACACAAAATTATGTTCCCATTTCATACCAAAATTTTTAACTGGTGAAATGCAAAATCATTTGTCCGATTTTATGCGATGTAGGAGAGCATTTATTAGACAATATTGAGACGCCTGTATTGCTATATGTCCGATACTCTATACAAAAATATTTAATGTGGAAATTCCATGGAGTGGTCGATTCTAAAAAGATGAGATCTTCATCAAGTTACCAAAAGGTTTTCGTGTTAACATTCCTTTAGGATGATAATGGTTTTATTCTGGCTGATTTTGCTGAAAATGGTGTTCAAATCAACATCTCCTATACTAAAATCTCGTACAACAGACTATAAAGCTCCGTAGAAAAAATCAGAGTGTATGAATTTTATTATTTACACGACAATGCCATTTATCACACTGTTCTTAAACATCTACTTCAATATCGTCAATTATATGAGCCATTGTCATATTTGACAAATTTATATCATATCTTTCACTTTAATTTAATAATAGTAATTTTGAAATTATGATCATATGATATATTTTGATGTTTTCTTACTCCATCATCATCAACTTTAGATTGATACAAATTAATTATTTAAATTAATTATACATGTGAAGTGCTGCCCAGCAGTACAAATCAGCCTATCTCGTGCCGACAAGGATTCGATTAGATCCGACTGGACCATAAAATGGACCATAAAATAAAGTTTACTCATAAACTTACAAGGAATGTTTTTCGAAATATTTTTTCGACTTTTTGAAACCTGCAAAAAGGAAATCAATCTTGATTGACAAATGCTTTTTATTTTGTCCGTAGGGTGGACGTATTTCTTGTTAAATTTATTTTATAATCACTTCAAAGAATAATACTGCGATATCCGAATCAAGTAACAAAAGCAATTAAAAATATTTCGTAAATTGCTTAACCAAAATTCAGTAACATGAAACCAGAAATTAGAGCGAATATGATACAAATTTCAACAAGATGTAAACAAATAAAGCAGTGATTTTCTAAATGTGTACAGAAGATTTAAAAAAAGAAAACCCATTTTATCTTTTGAGAAACATACAGTGATTCAAATACGAAGATTCAAATTAATGAATCAATTAATTATTAACATTTGTGTATATATTGATTTCTTAAGATGACTTAAAAATCAATTATAGAATATTCTTCTTCTTTTGACCTTAGCCGTTGGGCCGTGGGTGCACCCAATTATAAACAAGCCTTCACTACATCTTTCTATTTGAAGCTTCTTTTCTCAGACATTCCATACTCAGTCCAGTCCATTCTTTTAAATCGTCTATCCATTGCCTCTTTGGTTTTCCTCTTGGTCTTTCTCTTTCCACTCTTCCCTCAATCATAACCTTTGCTAATGCTTGTTTTCTTATTTGATGACCGTAGAATTTCAGCTTCCCTCTCTTGATGATCTCTTCTATTGATTCCGGTCTTTTACCTAGTATTTCTGTCACTCTCCTCTAAACAAAGTCATTTGTCTTCTTTTCTTTCCACGTGATCTTCAGTATTCTCCTGTAGCACTTCATTTCAAACGCTTTAAGCATATCCATACTCTTCTGATTTATTGTCAAACTCTCGCATTCATAGAGGAGTGTTGCCCAGACAACAGCCTTAGTGATCTTCAATCTGCTCTTGAGATGGATTTTTTTGAGGTTAAAAACTGTGCTAAGCTTAATCATTGCGCTTGTTGATATACCAATCCGGCTTCTGATTTCTTCTTCGGTTCCCTCATTTTCTGTGATAGTAGAGCCTAAATATTTGAAACTCCTTACTTGTTCCAGCTTCTCCCCTTCAATAAAATCTCCAGTTTAACCTCGTTGTTATGGTTTCCTGAAATCATTACCTTGCTTTTCTGTCTGTTGATTTCCCTTCCGAAATTGTTTGACGCTTTGTGTAATCTGTTCATGAGTTCCTGAATCTCTGCCTCATCTTTGCCGATTAGGTCTATGTCATCAGCAAATCGTAGGTTGGTTATTTTTGTTCCTCCGCAGCTTATTCCAACATCGTATAGATCTTCTATTTCTTCCATAACAATTCTCTCAAGAAAAAAGTTGAACAGTGTTGGTGAAAGACTGCAACCTTGTCTTACTCCTACTGATGATTTAAACCAGTAGCTAAATTGCTCACTTGTCAACACTTTTGTCTTTGCATCTTCGTAAAGGCTCTTAATAATATTCGTGATATGTTTTCCTATGTTTTTTTTAAACATTGTGTGCCATAATGCTTCGTGCCACATCCTGTCAAAAGCTTTTTTGAAATCTATAAAGTTATGACAAATTATTCGTTTGTGGTCTCTTGTTTTCTCACAAATTAGTTTTAAGTTGGTTATCTGCTCCGTAGTGCTGCGGTTTCTTCTGAAACCTGCCTGCATCTCGCTAAGAACTTGCTCCACTTTCGGTGTGATTCTTCTTTGTAACACTTTCAACATAACCTTTGATGCGTGACTGATCAAACTAATCGTTCTAAAGTCGCTGCACTTTTTACTATTTGCTTTCTTCGGTATTGGTATGAGGATAGATTCAGTCCATTGTGACGGTCAAACTCCACTTTTTAAAATTTTGTTGCATAGTGCATGGAGAATGGTAACTGTATTTTCGCCTCCATTCTGAATTAGTTCCGCGCTGACGTTGTCCATTCCTTGGCTTTTGTTCCTCTTCAAACCTTTTATGGCATCCTCTACTTCTGATCTTAAAATTTCGCATTCATGATCTTCGTCATCTTCATTTGCTTCAAAATTTTCAGATATAACGCTTTTGTCGACATCTGCTTTAAAGTTGTATAATTCGCTACAGTAATCTTTCCACCTTTGAGCAATCTCTGTACTTTTTGTAAGTACGTTTCCATCTTGATCTTCAATTACATTTATTGCTCTTCTTCCTGGCTCGGTCAGTTTCTTAATTGTCTTGAATGCTTCTCTAGAATTGTTTATTTCAAAACTACTTTCTATCAATTTTGCTTTTTCTTCCGTTCAATCCTCTTTGGCTTTCCTCAGTAGTCTCCGAACTTCCTTGTTCACCTTCCTGCAATCTTGCATGTGCTCTTCGTCATTATTTCTCTTGTTTTTCAGTTGACATTGTCTATCACAGCATTCCAATACCTCTCCACTGATCCAGGGTTTCTTCGTCTTTCGTCTTTTTCTCAGAATCCTTTCGTATATGTGATAATGTTTGTGAACTCGTCCCAGAGCTTTTGTGGCTGCTGGTCTTCTAGTAGCAGCAAGGGAGCGAATTTTGATGACAGTTCTCTCTGAAATTGAATATTAACTTGTTCTAAAACATTTTTGTTAGATTTTATTCTTAAAATTTTCCTGTTAGTCTTTAATATTTGTATATTAAATGAATTTCTTTTACTTTAAAAAATTAAAAAAATTGATGAAATTGCAGTTTGTTTAACTGCATCGATTGTAAGTACGAAAATTTAAAAATAAATAATTTTTTTTGAGTTTTAGGTATTTTGATGGATAATTATAAATTTCAATGACAACGATTACCTGTTTCGATAAATGTCTTTTCGGATCAACGAGAATTAAATCAACCATTTAAATTAAATCCGATTAAAAATAATTTTGAAAATTATTTATATTATTTAAAACCATCTCAAATTAAACTAAAAGAAAATATAATTCCTAATAATGGAATACGAATTGTTTTGGATAAAAATTTGAAACTAAAACTGTTTACTGTGAGATCGAGCAATAAAAATCTAAATAATATTATTAATAAAAAAAAATTTTATAAAAACAACCACGTTTTTCAAGCAATACCAATGAACTAAAAAGAGGAAAATAATTTTTTTTCTAGACATGTGCGAAATTTTATACCTAACAAAAAACGTGGGGCGGATTTCTGAATTACTGCTATTAGTAGCTGCTATTTCCTCTTTACTGCTTTTTAGTAACAATCGATCATTTATATGCCCCACGTTTTTGGTTAGGTATAAAATTTCGCACATATCTAGAAAAAAATTATTTTCCTCTTTTTAGTGCATTGGTAATGCTTGAAAAACGTGGTTGTTTTAATAAAAATTTTTTTATTAATAATATTATTTAACTATTTTTAGTTATCATTTAGGAATTTAAATCTTTCAATTGATTTCGAATAACAGAAATGATAATAAAACCAAAATAACAAAGTTCTATTTTAATAAAAGCAAGTTTTATTTCAAAATAATTTTTAAACCTAATTTTAATACTTCCACACTTATTTATCACTTGATTTTCACAATATTTGTTCAATTTATTAATTTTTTTCCGTACATCCGTAAAGTAAATGTTTTAAAATATTGTATTGTCATCGGAAGCAAGCCTGTATAAAAACATTCAGCTCAATTGGATGACTGAAAGTGGTCGAAAATTCAATCGCAAGATTTTTTCCAGACAGACAGACAGACAAGAAACCAAGCTAAGAAAAACGTGGTAAAATGGCTAACTATACAGTACCTTTTAAAAACTGCTTTCAAATATTTTAGTGCAATCGAGATGTGAGGAATATATTGTGTCTCTCCTAATTAGATGGCTGATTAATATTTTAATTCTTATAATCTGGAACTAATTTGATTTAAATTAAGATTAATGTTAAAATATATTTTTAATTTAAAATCATAGTAAAATTTTAAATGATTTGATTAATTTTATTTAAAATTTTTAAATAAATAAATCGAACTAATATTTTTAAATAATTAAAATTTATTATAATTTTATCCAATAAATGTTGTAGTAAATATTTTTAAAGCATGTGTCAAATGGGTTAAGATAATTAAATAAAAAGTATTAATCTATTCTTTTCGATGTCAATGACTGAAAGCTCAACTATAGATTGTCTCGATGATGATCCAAATTTTCTGTATAATAAAAACTATAATCAAGATGTGAGCTCTTATAACACCAGATAAAATTGTTTTATTATTAATGTAGTGTCCTTAAATCCACAAAAAGAAAAAAAAATTTTTTGACACCATTTGGTCCCAAACAAATAAATAATAAAAAATTATAGTAAGAAATATTGATTATCGATTACAAAAATTATTAAAACAGAATAGTAGTTTATGTAAATTTGTCTGTGATAACTTATTTGTTGTTGGAATATTTATTTGTGAGAATTACGTGACTTGAAGGACGAGTGTTATTATTCTATCAAACAATGTCTATTTCTACCGCTATCAATGGAAATTTCGTCGTAACTTATTCACTCCAGAATGCAAAAATCCAGATTATAAGAAATTTCCATTGATATCTAGTAAAGAAAACTAAAATATCTTAAAACCGTCATCAATCTCTCAGCAAGTTTGATTCTCTCAGTTTTTATTCTCAAACAATTATTTTTGTGGTCGTGAATTTGTTCAATCTTCTTTTTCATCTTTCTGTTGTTTGTTAAAAATAAAATACTTTGAAACAATTTATTTTTTATTTGTTGGTTAAAGGTAATTCTAACAGAAGAACCATTATTCCGTTAGAATTACTCTTACAATTACTATTGTTATTATTATTAACCTTTGATTACTTACCGAAACAGTTATGTAATGTTTGTCAACCTAGTTGAGTAAATATATTTCAAACATTTACCTAAACAATCATTGTTAATAATATTACTTTAAATATGTAATCTGTACATAATTTAATATATATGATAACTTTAGGCCGATATATAAAGATGTAGAACCATAACGCTCATAATTTTTAAATTAACGTTAATAACTTCGTGTACTTTGTCCATTTCCTGTTTATCTTTCTCATCTGTAGCATCAGAATTTTATTTTCTCTAAATAATTTAATCCGGTCGTTTTCGATATTGTTATATTTTCTTTAGACGACCCTCTGCAGCTGGGTCATTTCTTATATTATTAAGTTATTGTAATATTTTTTATATATGTTGAGAAAATTTAAAGGAAAGTTAATTTTGCTAACAATTGTCAAAATTAAAACGTTGTGTTTCATCTTTACTAAAAATTTTGGTTTATTTTCTTTTTTATCAATAAAACATTCACATTATTCATTTTACATGTCTGAACTTTGTTCGATCTTTTCTAGATCAGCAATCTTAAATCCAATCACAATCTTAAAAAAAGATAATTGGATTAATTAAGTTATAAACATTAGGGAAAAAATTATATTTGGTTGTAAAGTATGCAATTTATAGGCATGATTACAATAAATGCGAATAGTTATAATTTGACAATGACTTAACATTTTGTTGCTAAGTTTTTCTTGTTTGATTGCTATATGTCCTGGTTATTGAACACATCAATAAAAAGAAATTAAAATTATTGATAACTTATTTAAATATTCAGTATTTTAAAAGATAGAAAAAGCAGAAAATCAAACAATTATGAAGTACTAGTTCCTATGTGGAACTTCAGCATCAGACAATATAGAAACATTAATAAAATATAAAGCACTGTATTAAAATTAATACATCCAGGAAGGTAACTTTTGAGTTGGATCCATTACAAAGTGCTCATGAATTATTGCTAACTTTTCTATTACAAAGCAAGCAATATTGAATCCCTTATCTCAAATTAGTAAAATGCAAAAGGTAGATAAATATTTTAAAAACAGAAATGAAAGCGTTTGCAAGTTTACTTGATGATGTTTTCTCGTTACTAAAAGGATCACTTTTTGAATTGAATCGTCCCTTGTGATGAAAACTGGATCTAATATGACAATCTAAAGCGTTCAGCAAGCTGAGTTGGCACGACTGAAGCACCAAATTACAATAAAAAGTCAAACATTCATCAAAAGAAGCTGATGGTGAGTATTTGGGGGTTTGCTGCAGGTATAATACATTATGAATTCATGAAACCTGGTTCGTCGATCACAGCAGATGTCTACTGCAACTAATTAAAAGATATATTGCAGAAACACAAAGAAAAAGCCGCGTTTGGTAGACTGGTCGATTCCCATCTTGTCTAGCGACAATGCAAAACCATATACTGCACTTAAGACCGTGACAGAAGTACAGGAACTCGAGTTAAAACATCTGCATCATAGCCCATATTCACCAGACATATTCCTAGCTGACAACTATTTCTTTCTCAAATCAAACAACCTTTTGATAGGCAAATAATTCAATTTCGAGATACCGTAGAAATGGTTTTTTAGAAATTCATAGATTTTCACCCACCAAATTTTTATTGAAATGGCATCAACAAGCTGCTACTCAAATGACAAAGGTTTGTCAATAATATTGGTGATATATGCCATAAATATTTGTATTGGTAAATTATCAATAAACTTTGACTTAAGGTTTACAAATTTCATACTTGACGAACTAATGAAATAAATATCAGAAAGACATTTAACCTAAGAGAGTTAATTTAAATGGTATTGATGAAGGAAACGATAATAAATAATCAAATATTATCAAGGAATCTGGTGTTATCGAAATCAGTATTAGTAAAAACATTAAATGTATTATCTACAGTCTATGTTCAGAAGTATATATATATATATATATATATTAGACGGAAACCGTGCCTCCACATTAAATCTAAACTCAGAGAAAATTTCTTTGTAGGAGTCGTTTTGGATAGTGTGAGTTACCGAAAATTTTAAAACTTTTAACTTCGGAAAAATATTCCTTTTTATTGAGTAATTCGAGTTCATTAACGAAAGTTTGACAGTCCTCTTCACTGACAACCTGGTAAACTTTCTGTCATTTCATGAAGTCAAATAGCATTTAAAAATGTTTTTATTTCAAAATTTTATTTTTTAATTTTCTACATCATTTTTTAAATGGAAATTAATTTCATTATTCATACATTTTTTATTAATTTTCCATTAATTTCCCAAATTCGATCAAAATTTTTACAAAATGATTTATTTTTTGTTGAAACACATAAAGAAAGCCCAAAATTGATTAACTTTTCCCAACCTATACAACTAAATACACTTTGGACACTTCTTTTGAAATTGTGACAAATTCACGTAACCAACATGCATTTAATTAATTCATTTAAACAAATGAATTTATTTAATATATACCCATATTTGGAATATTGCAAGTTAACAAATCCAAGATAAGATCGATCTTTGATTTTAGGAAATTAAACAATTATGTAGACGTGTACAGGGGCTCAGCAGATATATGTTTGGAAAAAATACGTACCTGGCGGCGAAAAGGATCAAGATTTTCCATGCTTGATTTAACAGAGGCGTATATGCAGATTCGCGTTCACAAGGAAATATGGCGTTATCATTAATGGCAAAAAGTACGCTCTAAGCAGGATGTTAAAAGCATTATATTTCATGTAATGTCCAAAGCTCTCCTGGTGACCCTTGAAAATCTGATGGAGCAGTTATAAATTTCGTTTCAAGACGTACCGATATCCACAGCAGGTCTCCAAGGTGAGCAGCCTGTAGTGTTAGAACAGTGTAGGTAAGGGAAGTCGGCAAATTAGATGCGTACCTTTGGTAAAAGGATTGGCTCTACGGATCGGGTATGATGGGCTTTATTGAGAAGTTGATTGGATGGGACTTGAGCTTTCTTCGGTAAACGGCGGGAGTAACTATGGCTCTGTTGTGGTTGTTTCTAAAGTTTATTGGTTTTGGCGCGTTTTCCGACCGATTGATGGGTTAGATATCGCTCCGATCATTATGACTGAAATTGTCAAGTGGATTTTAAATCTGATTCTAGAGTACGTGAAAACACCGACTCGTACATCTATGACATTTACGTTGACGAACCTACAACCACAGTTGACGAAATTAGAATGTTGTTCGAGAAATTTAGTCTTAAATGCAAAAATCCAGAAAATCTCTCAATGGATAAAGAGGTGCGAGTGTTGTGAGTTAAAGTCTTTAAAGATAAGAATTCGGTGAGGTGGATGAGAGATAATAATTTCAAGAACTAGATAGTTGCCGAATCAATATCACGTCGCGAGTTATATTCACTGTGTGACTAATTAGTAGGAATCCACACCGTTGCTGTTTGGCTACGTCCATCATGTTCCTACATGAAAAGACTCAGTGAAGTAAAATGGGATGAGAAAAGAGTTGTAGAATTATTAGAGAAAATCAAATTTGTTTTGAAAAAAGTTAAGGAGGAAGATAAGGAGGAAGAATATGGAGTATTGATGATTGTAAAGACGACATCATATGGTGTGATACCAGTTCGATAGCCATTGGGGCAGCATTGGAAGTCAAAGGAAATATTATAGAAGACGCATCGTGGTTAAAGAAAACTGACGATTTTAGGTACATAAACGTAGCAGAACTAGAAGCAGTTGTAAAGGGTCTAAATCTGTGTATTAAATGGGGACTAACGAATGTTGTAGTAAAATCAGATAACAAATCAGTGGTTTCTTGGATAACTGAGGCACTATCAGAGCGAAATAAATTACACACGAAAGCCTCTTCCGAGTTTTTGATAATGCGTCGATTGTCAATGATTATTAAGTTGTGTCAGGAATACGAAATAACTTTGGAAATTGAGTTTGGTAATAGTGAAAACATCAAGGCTGATGAACTGACAAGAATACCCAAACAATTAAAACGAAGCAGTTGCCTTTTGTCTGTAACAGATGACCTATTCAAACTACAGAAACTTCATGACAGATGTCATTTAAGTGCAAAGAGAATGCGATATCTGTGCGATAAGTTTGAAATAAATGTGTCAAATGCGGATATAAAGGATTTGATCTCGAAGTGTCAAAGTTGCCAATCTATTGATCCGGCGCCAATAAAATGGGAAACTGGAAAATTAGCTGTCAATGAAAACTGGACAAGACTTGCAGCGGATGTCACAAAATTTGATCAACAAAAATTCTTAAGTATCATTGATTGTGGACCCCCTCGATTTGCTGTATGAAAACTTATCAAGACTGAGGATGTCAAGTCAATTGTTACAGAGTTTTCAAATTTGTTCTGCGAGCGTGGATCTCCCAAAAAGTTGATTATTGACAATTATACGAAATTTCATTCAACCGAATTCAGCAAGTTGATGGAGAAGTGGAATATACATGTCTTATACCGCGCTATTAATCGACCAAATTGCAACGAAATAATAGAGAGAAATCATAAGACAATCAAGAGAATTGCGTCTAGATCGAATATCAGTATCATGGAAGCCTTATAGTGGTACAACAAAACACCGTCCGACAGAAACGAGACACATAGTTCAGCACTTTACAAATACATTCCAGTCGGTTTGGAGATAATCGAAAGAGTTGAAAAAGAGCCGGTTTACAATAAGGTAAAGACAGTCTTCGTAGAGCAACAGTTAGTCTGAACAAAGCCTGAAAATAATATGCAATGTACAAAGCAATGGACAAGAGGCGTTGTTGTTAGGAAATTAGATCAAAGAAAGTACTTAATAAATTGTGATGGTTTTTGCGGTCCACGGCATATAGCAGATATTCGACCAAGGCAACCAGACCTGCCGCGAAACTCTTACTCGGATTACATGTTGGAAAATAACAACGAATCAGCTTCGAGTGTTAAGCAAAGTGAATCGGGAATCAGCAACAGACCCCAAAGAGAAAGACGGAAACCGAATTATTTGAACGAGTATGTAGTAGATAATGATTCTTGTGACGAAGAATCTGGGGGCAGAGTTACATGTTAATTTTATTAATTAAAAGAAATATTTAACATGAAAAAATATGGATAATTATTTGTTTAAATAATACACATTTAAAAGTTTTTTTACTGAAAAATAAATTTTATATATTTGTTATTCGTTGTTACATACCATTTTCATTTTTAAATTAATTAATTAGTTTTGTTTCTATGAGGAGTTAGTTAATTTTCAGTACGCTGATCGGAATTTAAATAATTTTAAAAATTAATGCTTAGAATGGTACTTAAATATTTTAAATTTGAAATACTTCTTATAAATTAATTTGAATTAAAATATTATTTTAGTAGAAATTTTAGTAATTTTAAAATTAATAATTATAGTCAAACTTTGAATTTTATTAAAAAAATAATATTTGTAAAATTTTCTTTTTCACATTTTAAATTAAATTAAAAATATGATAAAAAAATAATAATTAAATACAAAAAATGAATACTAAATATAAGGTATTTTCAAAAATTTCAAAAAATAGTAAAAATATTATAAAATGTTTTTTAAACGCAAAATTAATAACAACATAAACTATTTTTTTTAAAAACTAAATTACAAAAAGCAGTGTAAAAGGAATAAAATAAACAACAAATTTAAATTAAATATTTTCATTAAAAATTAAATATTATTTTTATTTGATTACAATTTAAAAAAAAATGAAAAATTATTTGAAAAATAGAAAATATAAGTAATTTAATTCCAATATATATTCATATATATTTATTTAATGAATTACTGTTAAATAAATTACTATTAAAAAGAAAAAAAGAAAACTTAAAATTACTTTTGTTATATATATATATTTCTGTTATATATATTTCTGTAAAATCCTTTCGACTGTCGACTTACTTATGGCTATTGAGGAAAAAGAATTAAATATCCTTGTAATATTTAACGTGGAAATATCATTGTTTAAACGAATTATGCGTTTAAACATTCTTTCTGAGGTTTATGAGGTCTGCCACCACGTGGCTGATCTTTCACTTCTGTTTTTAATTACTTCGTCAATATTTTTTGCATTCCACGTTTTGAAATATTTCTATTATATCTTAATATAATTAATATATGTATTTACAATTATGTACATTTTTCATAAAAAAACTTTTCTTACACACACATATATATATATATATATAACAAAAGTAATTTTAAGTTTTCTTTTTTTCTTTTTAACAGTAATTTATTTAACAGTAATTCATTAAATAAATATATATGAATATATGTTGGAATTAAATTACTTATATTATATTCTATAGTGGACAAATTGATTATTTATTAAGAAAAAATTTGAAAATTTTGTTTGAAAATTGTTTTTAATAAATGCAAAAATTGAGTAAAAATGATTTCTGAAATTAATGTTACAAATGCATCTTACAGCTTCTTAAATATCTTTTTACATTACTTATTTTATTTACTAAAATTTCGTAAGCAAATATGATTTTCTTTTTTCTTTTTCCTTATATATTAGCTTGCTTTCTATGTATTAATGGAATTTAAAAACCTATTTTTGAAGGTGTTTTACTCAATCAATTTTCTTTAAACTTTGCACATTTACTCATTCAACATGACAATAAATGATAATGTGAAAATTTGATCAAAAAAGTTAATAAGTTAACTAAATTTCGATTTTAAATTCATCATACATTTTATATTTGACGAGAGGTGTATGTGTTAGTGTTTTCATGAATTTTCTGGCCAAGTAGAGTTTTGCTCTCATAAAACATGGATGTATAAAAACATTTGGACTTAATAGTTAAAAAAAAGTGTAAACTGTTTTTTTAAATATAAATTGTTAGGTTTCAGGTTTTCACTTGAGACCATAATTAAATTTGAACTCCAATTAAAGTTTAGAGAATTCCAAAATTTATTTTCTATCACAATTCTACTTTTTCACACAAATTATCGGGGAACATTTTTTACATATTTGTTAATATTTTAAAATTTATAATTTAAATTTTGTTGGGTATTAAAATCTTGTAATTCAAATATTTACTTTTTAAAAACACAAATCGTTAAACTTTAATCTTTATTCTTTAAATGTTTAAACTTTAATCTGACTCTACTTAATTAGTAGGTTCTTCCAACATAAATATATAAATGAATGAACACAAATTCTTTTTAAAAACTTTATTTTCAATAACACAAAATAGCACAAGGCTTTATATTGTTCAAATCAATAATAACAATAAACGCTTTCTCAAACGATTAAACAATGCGAGTTTGTCAGATCACAGTTTATTATTATCGAAACTATAAATCTTCTAAACGAACAATAATTGTTAAAACAAAATCAAAATGAACGTTTTCTCCAATACGGGATATCATGTTTAATTGTTGATTTTGGAAATAAAAAAAATAAATCATTTAAATAACAAAGTTTACTTCTCTTCGACGCGGATTCTTCCTCTTATACTTTTATAAAAAATTATTGGTGTGAGTATGACTGATTTTGTAGTTGTTTATATACTAGTTTTTTCTAACCTTGGAAATTGAATAGCTAAAACAAATCTCAAAATATTTATAATTATTCTACAAATTTTTTTAAAATAATGTAAATCGAAAATTATTGATTTTTAACAGATAATTGATTTTTTAACAATTAATTTTTTACAAAACTTTTTGATTAAAATTTGAATTTATATTTTTCGTAACCCCAACAAATCTCCCCTAATGGAAAATATCGTCCTGGATATTAAAACTATAGACAATGGGATTGATGAGGCATAAAGATAGGGATATTAAAGCAACATTAAATGTATAATAATAATTAGAAATAATAATATAGATGACTTTAATAATTACAATAATGATAAAGAATAGAATAATAATAACCCATAATTATAACTATAATAATAAGCTTAATAATAATATGAAAAATAATAATAATACTTTATTAGTGTTAAATGATATCCAAAGAATTTATAAGGACAATAAATATTAGAATAATGGTAGTAAGGATCATAATAATAGTAATATCAATACCTTCATAATATTAATTATATGAATACGTAGGTATATAATAGTATTGATAATATTAGTAATAATTAATGATAATAATCATATTCGAAATGATAATCTTAACCAAAGTAATAATTCTAATAATAATAATAATAATAAAGGTTAAAGATAATAAAAAATTTATTTTTGAAATCTGTTCAATCTATTTGAATTCCAAATCAATAAATTTATGCTTAATGATTTGCTTAAAGATTTGCATTCCCGAAACGTAATAAATAGATCAGTCACAGAATCACTGTTGTAATTATATTTTATATTAACGTTATACTAAATTAATAAATGAAATCCAAAATTATATTTTTTTAAAAGTTAAAATTTCTCTAGTTGAAAATATTTTCAACGAAAACTTTTTAAATAATAACAAAAACTTTTTTCGTAAATGTTTCTTGTTTTAATTGAGTAACTTTATGAATGATTTAGGTCGAATTATTATGGAAGGAAGGTGGCCCTTTGACGGTACTTTTTGAATTTTTGCTGGAGTTTTTATTTCTTTTTGTCTCAGCTCTGTTCTCTGCATTCTCCCCTGGAAACATAGGCAATATATAAAATTCATCTCTGGAATTTTTCCTCAAAAACCCAACGACTCAACACAACATATGTTTTTTTATGATAAAAGCAAAAATTTTTTATAATAATACTAATAATAAGTTAATAATAATAATAATAATAATAATAATAATAATAATAATAATAATATTGTTAATGATAATAACTGTAAAAATAATAAAATAAATATAGTAATCATAATCATAATATACGAATAATAATGATAATAACTATAATTAATAATAATACTAATTATAATATTAATAATAATAATTTACACAACAATGGTAATAATAATAACTATAATAATAATTGTGAGGAATATTTTTGAATGGTGTTTATTGTGTGTTGTTTGGTATGTTGTTTTAGGATTGTGGTTCTCCCACCCAGATGGAAGATTGATATTTTAAATATTTTAAAACGTCGGGTTGTTTAATAAAGTATTAAAATTTAAATAATCACTTTAAAATTAAACTAATATTTCATAAATAATATTTTAATAATATTTTCTTAAAATAAATAAAAATTATTTCAAAATTAAAGTATAACTTATTTTTGTAATAATTAAATTATACTCCCTCTGTTCCGAAATAATGTTTACATTTAGGATAAATCTTTCCGATTATCAGGATAGATAACGATCTAGCACGTCAGGACGAACAAAAATTTCCATGGTTACAGGTCGCATTTTTTAACAACATTTATGTAATGCTTTCCTTTTCTCATTTTCGGCACTTCATAAAAGAATTTTATCAAGTTAGACCTTTCTAGTAAAGAATATTGCAGCATTTAACCCAAATTAGAAAATGTAAACATTATTTCGGAACAGAGGAAGTAATTTAAAGTATAAATTATTTTTGTAATAATTAAATTGTAATTTAAATTTGTTTGAATAATAAGACGTTAAAGAAGATTATTAAAGATTATCAATCAAGAACGATGACGAGCTGCACAAATTTTACGGAGAATTGTTCTAGTGGCGATTCAAATTGTGATATTAATAAATGTAAAGAAAACCCAATTAATGTTCTTAATATGGCGATCAACGACCACGTGACTCCGAACATTAGAGGACCAGAAATATTTGACGGATCTGAGTCAAAAGTTGAGGAATTCTTAAAGAGCATCGGCAGATATGCGAAGATCATGGGATTCTCAGAAGAAAGAAGAGTCTTGCTGGTGACAGCATTCATGACTCCGGAAGCAATAAACAAATACGAAAATGTACCGGGAGATTAATGGGAAACAAAAATGAGATCTGCATTCACCAGAGAAAAGAACCTTCTGGAGATAATGAGGGAACTTATTGAAATAAAAGTTGGATCAAACGACCCCTCAACCGTATTCCAAAAAATAGAGGAACTAGTTGGAAAACTAGTAGAAAAGAAATTAGGAAAAAATGAGATATCAGTCTTAGCATATGCTAACGTTGTAGATGATAGAGAAGGGAAGAGAGAAATAGCTTTGAGAGGTATCTCGAAAGCTGAGGATATCGAATGTATATAGAAGAAAATATACGAATTGGAATCAAAGAGTAAAGATATAAGGGTGGACGCGTACACCACAAAAAGAGACAACGAATTGAGAACAGTCGAACATAAGAGAAGACAGCCAAGACCACAAAAAAGAAGAAAGAATAATAGAAGAAAGAAAGAGATATTTCAAACCGAGAAAATTTATTGTCGGGCATGCCACGAAGAAGGTCATGTGAGAAGAGAATACCTAAACATGATGTGCAACTACTGCAATAAATAGGGGCACGTAAAAACACAATGCTATGAAAATCAAAATAGATTCAGAGAACGAGAGCAATGGAAATGGGACAACGGAAAGACTGCACGAGATGATAGGAGAAATTATTCGAATGTGAAATATGGAGAGCGAAGTTCAAAGACAAATAGAAAATATTCAGTGGCTGAATTAGGAGAACGACGCGATTGCACAAACACGACCAGAATTGACTGATGTCATGTTTCTTCATGACAATGCCCGACCACAAGTTGCAAATCTCACCCGTGATAAACTTCTGGAGCTAGAGTGGGAAGTTCTCCTTCACCCACAGTACTCGCCCGACCTGGCACCAACAGACTACCACTTTTTCCAGGCACTGCAGAACTTCTGGAGTGGCAAAACGTTCGCAACTGATGATGAATTGAAAGCTGCAGTTGGAGACTTCCTCAAAAGCAAACCACTTGAATTTTACAACAAAGGTATCCATGATCTACCCCGTCGTTGGAAACAGATGTTCGAAAATAATGGCGATTACATTGATGATTTATATGTGCCTTTTGCTGCATTGTTTCGTTGTATATAAAAGTTGTAATAAAATTTCTGCGAGAACTTTGTTTCCAACCTAATATTTCATTGTCTTGTCTCTTGATTGTCGACAAACTCTAATATTTACTAGAATGAATAAACATTCTTAAAATAAAATTTTCTCTTCTTATCGTTTCTTTCAATTTCTCCAAAATATGTATGATTATTTTCTCAAACGTTTTTGTTTATATTATTTCCTTGTTTTCATTTCTTTTAGCAGTTAAAACATTCCGTCATTTAACACTCCATTTTAGCTTTTCCTACTTCTTTTATTGTTTTCATTTTTTCTGTATGTCACATTTATTTTTTAGATAAGTACATATCTTTTCAGTTTCTGCATGATATGACAATCAACAGTGGTGGCTAAAAGTTAAAAACTTAACACTTAAAAACTTTGTTTTTTTCTGAATTATAAGGACGAGAAGTTGACCAACAACATTTTTCGACTAAATTATCAGTAAAATATAAAGAAATGCTTAGCAAATATTTTCACTGACTGCATTGAATTAAGAACAAGTAGAATTACCATTGGCATCAATTACCAAACGGACGCAGCAAGACATTGATTTTACCAAATTCTTGAACCTCTCCTGAGAAATCTGTTCGGCCAAATTACTTTGATTTTACCTTAGAGATCGTTAAGTAATGTTAGCCTGATATTTTGTATGCGGTATTTGAGCTCCATTTAGAAGTGCTCAATAGGACTAAGATCTGAGGATTTTCCTGGTCATGGAGAAAGAAGATTTATGTCCTCTTTATGAAATCATTGGTCTATATACTTGAAGGTGTGTGCTAGTGCTCCATCTTGCTGAAATATTGTGTATTCGTGATGTAGCACTGCTGCCTTAAGGTTTTACTGCTGCATGGTGCGATAGATGATACATTTCATGATGATTATTTGGAGCATAAACCACAACGGTCCAACTTCATGCTTTGATATGGCTCCCAAGATTATCACCGAAAGGGACTTTTTGACAACGGGCATAGCATAGTACTTAGAATAGCGTTGTCCACTTGATCGTCCCACACGAGAAGAACAGCAATGGTACTACTGCCTTATTGTTTCATCGATATAAATAACACCAATATTGGTTTTCACAACTTTATTTTCATCACAATTCGAATTGTCTTTTGAACAATTTTCAGCAAATTTTTCATAATTTGATGTTTTGCTGATTTGATAAATTTTTGTTAATGTTTTGTTAATAAACAATTATTCGAACAAATTTTCATTTTAAATGATTTTCAGATTTTATTTTTAAAGTTCTAATCTACATATTAATTTAATTTTAAAAATGATTTTATTTAAAGAAAAAACATTAATTTAATCAATTTAAAAATTAGTTAAAAGTTATTTACTTTATTTAAATTGTTGATATTAAAATTTGAAACGATTTAATATTTTAAAAGTTTTTAAACATCATGTGCTGTAATTTAAAATGCAAATTATGCTCGAAAAAATAATCATCACAAACATTCAAAATTTCAATTTTCCATCTGGGTGGGAGAAACACATTTCCAAATACTAAACTCAACATACCAAATTTAAAATATTCATCACAATCGATGAACATGACCCATGACCAGACGTCGAGAGTGCAGTGAAGATTTCATTGAGCAAATGCAAGGTTATCAGTAACGTTCTTGCGAGATAGTACAGGCCGTCATACTGTACACGTCGCTGAAAATCATCCAGTAGAAAACAACGTATTGTTCTGGGGCTTCGGGTAAGATTTGTCTGTAATTGAGACAAGATTTAGGATGAAGACGCTGTAAGATCAGCAACGGCACAGTGATTGAGGAAAAGTTTGTTTGAGTTAATGTGTATCGTGGCCTTTCTAAGCGCAATTAAGCCTCGAACGATGTTGTTAAGCGAAGTTGTGTAAAGGATTGCTGCACTCGTTCACTCCAAGTCTGGCAATTATTTCACGATGTGACAGACCTACTTTCTGTAGCGCCACAAATGGAGATCCAAGAGTATGTGGTATTTACTTTGCGCTACCCATTGAATGACTAATGTCAGCTTCAGTGTACTGGATACTAACAAATGTGCATACTGTTACCTTATGCTATTCCGAAAGGAAGTTTATCAGAGGGTTCAAATGTGTGTGTGCACATATGTGGCTTCTAGTGCCAAAGCCGCATTTATTTCATGGTTCATCATGTCTTTCTTTCACACTTCTGGCATATATGAACTATTTCACAGTTAAAATCATAGTAGTTACCACGTTTTTATTAGCTTGCTTTCTTGTCTGTTTGTCTGTCTGGAACAAATCTTGCGATTGATTTTTCGACCACTTTCAGTCATCCAATTGAGCTGAATTTTTTTATACAGGCTTGCTTCCGATAACAATACAATATTTTAAAACATTTACGGCTCTACATAAACCGTATATGCTATTATTAAATAGCTTAGGTCTTATACGGGAAAATAATTCGTGTTAATGATGTACGGAAAAAATTAATAAATTGAACAAATATTGTGAAAATCAAGTGATAATTAAATGTAGAAGTATTAAAATTAGGTTTAAAAAGTCTTATTTTGGTTTTATTATAATTTCTGTTATTCGAAATCAATAGAACGATTTGAATTCTTAAATGATAACTAAAAATAGTTAAATAATATTATTAATAAAAAATTTTTTTTATAAAAACAACCACGTTTTTCAAGCATTACCAATGCACTAAAAAGAGGAAAATAATTTTTT
>MQRK01241778.1:4932-23384 GCA_001938485.1 Girardia tigrina | reverse complement strand
ATGTGGGAAGTGGGTGAAATAGATACGGAACCGCAAACATATGACAAATTATAAAAGCTTGTACACCAAAATATTTTTTGGTATGATTATACTTATTATACTACAAACTTTATTATTCATGTAATCCGAGATAGTATAACATCCTCTTCTACTTTATTAAAAATATTCTGAAGTTTTAGTGATTACGAAAAGATTACTTAAACAATCCAATATATAAAGGCCAGTTTTTCAGTATTTATTTAGTTTTGCATGATAATGACGGTTTATTCGTCGAAATTAATCGCAATGCATTTTGATAATCGTTGTTTTTTGTCTTTTAAAGATAACTTATCTTTTTTAATTTAGCTTTTAAAAACTTCCTAAATGAAAAATAATGTATATGCCATATCTTCAAAACGAAAACCAAATAAACTTTTTCATAAACAAACTTGAATTCAGTGAACTTGAATTATCTATAAAAATAGATGTAGTTAAAGTAGCGAATTTGTTGTTGTAATGCGCTATTTTCACACGAACAAATATTCAAGAATCCATGAAAAATAACATGTTCAACACATTTAAAAGATGATTTGAAAAATAATAATCTGATTACAAAACAAAAATTAGTTTAAATACATTAAAAAATTGGATTTTATGTGTTATTTTACTTTAAATAAATATACGACATACTTTAAATTAAAATAATTGCATTTTTGGATATTTAATCGAATTTATTCTTCTGAAAGCTGGGTCGTAAAAATCTTCAAATAATTGCATATCATATAATAATGTCAAATGTAACGCCAATGATTAAAAGTAAAGTAAAATGTTTATTAGTTAAATATTATTTCACATACAATTTTAGTTCAAACAAAAAATTTAAATGAAAATTAAAAATAAAGTTGTTTTTTATATTTTTTTTGTCAGTGAGCAAAAATGCCCGGTTGGTACATGAGTACATTCGCACCATGCTTCGGGCCGAAGCCGTCCTCAACATGGGCCCTTGTTTTCACAGGGGTTCTTTTCTTGTGGCCTCCACCGCACCCTTCACATTTACAAATACAATGGGTGTTTAAAGAAAATTTTAATTAAAAAGTACTAATATAAAAAATATAGTAAATATAACTGTAAAAAGAAATATAAAAAAGATAGCAAACTATAAAAACCAAACGCCCTTTTGTAAAATTTATTGTTATTAATTTTGCCGGACTACCTTCTATCTTCAGACTAAATTTATATTAGTTTTTGCAGATTATATATGAAAATGATGATTATGCAATTAATAGAGTAATAAAGGCTCTATTTGAAAATGTTTAACAGAGAAGTTGAGTGCGAAGCTTGGATATTAATTTTCTGATCCATGGATCTTATAAATAAGGCCTCGCACGTTACTGTGTCTCAATATATTTTAAATCGATTGCACATAATTTAAAATTCCTTTTCTTCGATGTTTTTACATTTTAAAGTATGTTGAGCACTATTGCTTCCATTATCCAATCGACTATGCTCCTTGATCCGTTTGCCGAGATGTTTCTCCAATGTATGTGGAGTTACACCCATTACAAGTGTATTTATAAACAAGATCGGAGCACTAAAGTCCCGATTGAGGACTGCCGCAACCGCCCCGTTAGATCCCATGGGAACAAGTTCATATGAAAGCCTGAATATACTTCTCTGTCGACTCCGCATATTTTTGCGAATTGTTGATCCGATGGTGTTTCTTTTGTTTTTTGAATTTTTCTATTCAATGTGTTTTGATGATAAAATGTAAACGAACGATAAAACATACATCACGCGAGAACATTTAAATTGTCTCAATTTTAACACGCATTTAAACAACTCTGACATTTTTCATTTAACATTTTTATTTTCTATCATCATAAGTTTTTTAGTTTACAGTTTTTTAATGAAATTGATACGAGTACAACATTGTTTAACTTTCATTTAAAAATAATACATAAAATTTATAAAAATTATGTTTGATCGCAGAGCGGCAGTTTGAGCGCGGCAGCCATGCCCAGAGTTCAACAACTCGTATTCTGTTCTCGCTTTAGATTCATGATTTATGCGTGATAAATAAATTCTATATAGATATTTAATTTTGTAAGCAAACTACACACATATTGTATCTAATGAATAAGAACCGCATTCAACATAACCCCCAAGAAACAAATGATTTTCCACAATTTTGGAATATTATTGTTAATTCATTCCATTGATCGTGAATGTCTTCACAATTTTTAATAGGTACTGAAATTTCGTCAATTTCTTTGATACGCAATCTCTGATCGGGAATTGTTACATGATTATCTTAAAATGTCTTTATAAAATAATCCACATTAAAAATGTAGTCAAATGGCAAAGTTATCTGTTCTTTTAAATTAGACATTAATTTTCAGTTAATGAATTATTTTTCAAAGTCAATTCAATGAAAAAATCGATATCTCTTAGTAAAATTTTTATCATTATCAAATTTCTATATTAACTAATACATTTAAACAAGGCCAGAATAATGAATTATAATAAGAACTTTTTTTACATTTTCTAATTACAAAAAAAACTACATTAACTATTTCATAAAATTTATAAACTTAAAATATTTTTTTTAATATTCTCAAACAATGTTTACATTCTTATTCTCTTCTATATAGAATATATTAGTTTTCATATATAAATTATTAGTTTTTAGACATTTTTTTTAATTTTTACATAGATATTATAAATTTTGATACAGAAAAAGTAAGTTTAGATTTTAGCATAAAAACACTATATTCTTTATATTTAAACGTTTTCTTTTGAGAAATTTTAATAGTATTTCTTATTATTTTTCAATAAATCTAGAATAATATGTTTACTTTATTTCCAAATGATAAATTTAAGTAATTGATAAACTTGAATAAAACTATTTAGTTTTTTTAGGAAAACTTGAAGAGTTTCGTTTAAAAGAATAATTTATGACTTTTGATTTTTGAATTTATTTTTGGTAAAACTTTTTACACTTTAAATGATTTGAGAAACTCTATTTATAATTCAATATTATTACATATCTCTAATAATTAATAATGATTCTATTAATTGTTACATATTTTATTAGAATAATTTTGCTTTTACATCTGCGCGGAAAGATTAAATTTTTTTCGATATTTTATCATGTAGTATTAGAAATTAAAAACTAATTTATAGTATGTAACAAGTAGTTTATTTTGAATTTTTTTTTAATTTCAATAGTTTTAAATGTAAATTTATTTTTTGATAGTTTTATTTATTATTAGATCAAAATTTGGATAACTAAAATTTAGAAATATTACTATTTTTGCAAAATTAATTATTATTGAAGATTATATTTATTTAAAAATATCAACATATTATTTAAAATAATTAAAAAAATGAATATAGTTTAATCGTATTTTAAATCTGCTTAAAATTGTCATTTTAGTGATTGTGTCATCAATGGATTATTATCTCATCTAAACACGCTCAATAGGGTTTTCGAGAGACCCGTTTGCACATTAATCTTAGGATCTAAAGATCTGATATAAAGTGCTTCAATTTCTGTGAAGTAGTTTAATTGTATTTGTTAATAATATAAGTAAATTTATTCTTTTATTTTTTGTAATGTTATTTTGAAATAAAATTCACGACTGCTTTAACTTATAAATTACATAATTTAAATAATAAAAATTTTAATATTTCCTAAACCTTCGACTTGTCCTTAAGCAGCATTATTCTTCGAGGGCATGTTTTGGAAGGCGTGCTTCTACAATTATTTGTGGTCATCGTAATCTCATTCAAACTAGTTTTATGATTTTCCTTAGCATCATTCATCCGGAATCGGTCAATATCTCTTTGTCCGTTATCATTGACGTATTGCAGTAATAAGCCAACCGTAAGTATCATTTATCTTGTTTCATGACATATTCTTAAACAAATTCTTTTTTTGTTTCCTCAAACACTTTGAAACTCGCAATATTATCAAAACTAATATAATATTTTGGGTGTAGAATCACAGATGAATTTCATAAGTTTTTTTAAATAAAACAAAAACCAAAAATGATATTAAAATAATATAATAGAAGCACGAATTTAAAAAAAAGTACTTTGAGTATTCCATATTCCAAAGGTTTTTGCTCAATTTAAACGTTCAATTTAAAATTTTTTCGGCTCGGTTGAATAATGAAAAGTGGTTTAATTTAAGTAATGTATTTTTGCGTCCTGCCGATATACACACGGAGAGAATTTTCAAGCTAACGTTAGTAATCTAAAAAATAAAAAAATAAATAAAATTTCATCAGTAAATGCTGTAAATAATAACAATTTCCTAAATTAAAAATTCAACATTATTGTATTTTGCAATAATAATATCCGAAAAATCTTATGTTAAAAAAATTATCGCATTATTTTAATATATTTTCTGTATTTATAAAAAAGAATTTTATGAATCTTATCACGATCAAATTATCTTTTTAGGTCACCTTTGATTTAAGAAAAATGTTTAAGATCAAATAAAAAAGAAAATCATAATTTAAAATTAAAAATAAAATATTTGTAAAATTTTTAATTTTTGATATATTAAATAACATTTTTCAAACATAATATAAATAGATTTTGTATAATAATATTTTTATGAATAAATATTTTAATATTTAAAATACTTTTTATGTAGTGATGAAAATACAAATTTTTAAAACAAAAATTATTTATAAATCAATAGTAATAATAAACAATAAAATTATTTGTAAAAAAATTGTTGAAATAATATTAAATTTAATATTTATAGAGATTTCTAAATGACACAAATAATCGAAGTTGAGAGAGAACAATCAAACAGTACGAATATTGTGATTGAAAATTATGATATAAACCCCAAATCCGAAGTTTCAGATGGAGGTTGGGGTTGGGTGGTTTTATTTTCTGCTGTCGTAATGAGTTCAATTTTGAGCAGTGTTTTTGTATCCTTTGGGCTTTTCATTATTGAAATGTCAACAGATTTAAATTCAAGCTTGATGGTTTTAGGTTGGGTTATTTCTATATATCAATTTATTGGCCTTTTCGGTAGTCCATTAGCTAATTTTCTAGCAAATAAATTTAGTTACAGATTTGTTGCGATTCTTGGATCATTGATGTCAACAGTTGGTTTATATTTGCCCTATTTTGTATCAAACTTATGGATGATATTTATATCAATATCTGTTCTCAACGGAATTGGTCAATCTTTTGTTTCTTTAAGTTCTAAAGTTGTATTGATGTCATATTTTGATAAGTACTTGTCTCTAGTTATTGGAATATATTCCACAGGAACTGGTATTGGGTCATGTGCTTTAGTTCCAATAATTGGTCTTCTAATACAAAAATTTGGATGGCGTCTAACAATGCTTATATATACAGGAATTATGTCGATTTGTGGATTATTATCAGTTACATTAATACTTTTAAAACCTAAGAATAAAACCGACACTGAAAATCAGTTATGTGAAAACCAGAAAGAAGAATTCAATGAAAATGATGAAGGTAAATCAAACAATTTAAGTACAGAATTTCAAACAGATGACCAAGAATCTGCATTAAGTAATACTATTAAATCGAACAAAGAAATACTAAATGAATTCATAATGTTGTTCAAAAAACCAATATTTGTGATAATACTTCTCTCAAACTTCTTAATGTGTTGTGGACACGACAACACCTACATCTATACCAAAGCGAAAGCAATCGAAGCAGGAGTAAGTGAATCGAAAGCATTACTTTTGTTAACACTGATCGGAATCGGAAATATTATTGGTCGTTTTATGTTTGGATATTTAGGTTCAATCAAAAGAATTAATTCGTATTTTTTATGTATGACTTGTATGATAGCGACCGGTGCATGCATAATGTTCAGTAATGTAGCTTTTAATTATCCACTTATGATTGTATATGCTAGTGGATTTGGACTATTCATTGGAGGTACAATAACTTTAGATTCAGTTGTTTTGTCTAACATTTTGGACATTGAACAATTGTCCAAAGGTTTTGCAGTATTGTCTGTTTTTCAGTCTTTAGGAGTACTAGTTGGCGCACCACTAGCAGGATTTATTTGCGATTTAACTAAATCATTTGTATGGTCATTCAATATAAGTGGACTATTGTTCATATCAGGGGGACTGTCGTTGCTGTTGGCTCTCATATTCAAGAGTTCTCGAAGAAATATAATTTAATGTTGAAATATATTTTATTAAAATACATATTTTTATACTTGGTCCGTTGATATTTTATTTTTAAATAAATTTTATTGAAAATAATTTCTTTCTTATAATGGAATTGTTGCAAAATTTTGTTGACGCGCGTATGTGGACGATCTCGGCGATTGTAGGTGGAAGAACCGTGAGAGCAATAATCGATGCGGGCTGTTCGACAACAGCCGAGTCGAAGGCGGAAGTTGAACCCTCTAAACTGGACCGCGTAAGCGAATCAGTGCAGATGATGGATGGTTCGGAAGCAAAGGTGCGGTTCAGAGCGGCAGTACCAATTGAATACAATGGAAAGCGAATCGTATGCCAAGTTATAGTGGTGCCAGAAGTTATCGGGTCAAGAGCCAATATGCTTCTCGGCATGGATGCCATCAGTCAACTCGGGGGAGTATGGGTGTTCGGTCTCAGCGGCACCCAGAGATTCGGATGCGTCATGCACCAAGCGGCAGCCGGTATGTCTGATCAACCGGCAAGTCAGCGGGTCGAAGATGCTGATTTTACTGTCAGTTTCGACGGCCACTGCTGGACTGCAGCATGGAAGTGGAAAAGCATTGTTTTCTATAAAATGATCTTCATTGATAAAAAGCCTGGTGGTATGTGTTAGAAAGACATAATAATTTCAGTTTAAATTGTAAAATGTTTTAAAGAAGTTTATGTATATATTGTTTTATAAATGTAACTCCTATTCCTCAAAAAATACATTTTCTTCTTCAAATAAAAATACTTTTAAACTAAAAACTTGATTGTTTTATATTATTAATTTATTGCTAATAAAAAAACTGTTTTGAACATCTTTTTCTAGCTTTAAAAAGCTTTAATGAAGCCGCACTCGAAATGTTCTGAAATGGAAACGAACTCATCTCACCAAAAGTAATAATTATGGGAAGTCAGTTAAGCGTGTTTTTCTACTTTTTCAGTCGGCAAAGCAGTTAAAAAATAATGGATTTATTAAAAAAACTTTTTTTCCAAACGTTAAACTTATTTTTCTTTAAGTGCTGCAATTAACTCATAAAATTTTCAGAAAAAAATTTTATTTAAAAATTTGGTTTTCAAAAATAATTAACTGTGTTTTAAAAAAATAATATTAAAAATAATTACAATAAAAATAGTAATAAATTTATTTTAATAATGTTTTTAAAAAAAACTTTATTTGATGTAATTAAAAGTTTAAGATTTTTCTACGAAAAAAGTTAAGAATAAATTTATTTTAATTTAATAAAAAAATGACATTTAAATTAAACGATGATAATTTTTGTTTTCACATTATTCGTAAATCACTAAATACACAAGTTCATTCCTTCGGTATATGCCGGAATTCCAATTCAGTGTAATGTTTTTGCCAACCAAGAAGCTGTTGGTATTGACCGATTAGTTAAGCCTGTTTTAATGTTACTGTTGATTGTGGCCCAGATGAGAATTCGAGATACGAAAAGGTGATTACTGTTGCAGTCCATCACTTTCTGAAGCTTCATTTAGACACTATTTTGTCGCTATCAATGCTCTAGGAAGAAGGGTATTCGACAGGGTCGAGAGAAAAATGTTGAAACTCAGCAAAGAACTTACTGGATTGATATTTTCACATGACCGTTACGGTAGTCATTTGAACGAAAGAGGTATTACGATGGACACTGACTTAGAGAAAGAAAATTTTAGGTTTGCGGGTGAAACTCTAGCTGAAATTTGGTCACACTTGATTATCGATAACTTCCCAATAGTGGCAGAATAAATCAAGCCAACAGAATCTGAACTTCAGCAAACAAACCTCTTGTCTATAGATCAGAAGTGGTACGACATTCACAAACGAACAAGCCAATACTTGACACAGATAGTAAAATGTTGTGACAGTAATTGTTATTCGAAACCAAGAAGCTCCTATTTTAGTGTGATAACAGAAAGACTTCTTCCTGCTCCTTTACTAGTTATTCAAATTAGCTAAGGTCTACGTATTCTAGAAAGGTCAACAGACAGAGAGTCTCATAAATTCCAATCTCTTTTTGTAACACAAATCATGAAAGTGGACGACATTCTTACTCACTCTTCAAATACTTATCGCTCGATTCCATAGGACTTGTACTGTCAATCAATACAATCCGTAATTAGTGATATGCATTGCAAGACATGTCACACATACTTTACGTCATTAGTTTTGCTCCGTAATCATTCTATTGCCCACAAGCAGGAATCGATTATTGTTTCGCCTAAACGCATTAGGCCACAGAGGATCGCTGCATGTCTCCAACATGAACAAATGGTTATAATTGCAAACGAAGAAAGTGGAACAAATGTGGATTTGATAGACAAAGAAGGCCTTGATATTAATGGAATCTCCACTTCACTGGATGAAGAGATTCGAACTCTTCCTGTTTATTCCATGAAAAAGCATTTTGATTCGTCATGGGAGAATGGAGAGGCTTAAATTTTATAAATTAATTTATGGAATGAATAAAGTGTATTGTATTATAAATTTTTCTTATTTTGATTTTTTTATCGCTATAATATTTTGACTCGACTTGACTTATAAAATATGTTAAGTGACTCGTAAAAATTTTAGTGACTCGTCGACAACACTGAATGATGCACGTGGTTCAAACCCCCAAATTTTTGCTATTTTAGCCCTTTATGGTAAAAAAGGGAAATTTAAGGGGGATCATATCTTTGAGACATCATATTTAAGGGGAGGTCAGGCTTTTTGTGACGAAATGTGACGAGAAGGAGGGAAGGAGTTGGAAATCTGCTAAAATCACGTGATGTCATTTTTGGGAGCCCCTTATGATAATATATTTACAAGCACTATAGAGACTAACAGTAATATTGCAGATCGAAAGAAATCTTGTAAGTGTTACATGAGTCTAAATGATTTATGGACACATCTTTCAAAAAGCATTAGAAAGGTGACGATAATCTCAACCAATTTATTAAAAGTTTTCAATTAATTTTACTTAAGAGATTTTATAACCATTAACTATTACAAGAAATAAAACCCAAAATCTTATGACGATATGGGAGATATATTAGAATGTTGTGAAGTTTTTTGTGCTTTGTATTTGTATTTTGTTTTAGATTGCTTTTTCTTCCGCCTAATGGCTGATTAATATGTTGGAATTAAATATTTGAATTAGAAAATTAAAAACTGATAATCACAATTTATTTATTAACTAAATATATTTTAATATAATACTGTAAGAAAAAACAAAATTACTAAAAGCATGACAATGACTTACACCAAAATGGATAGTTTTTATGGGAAATGTATACATAGAAACTCAAAAGATCTAAATTCTATGTCGAGACATTCGACAATATGATATAAGAAATGACATCATGAATAAAGACTGTATATAAGCAAATAAACACAAATTAATTCTACGATGAAGGGTTGATGAAATCATTTGAATGAATCAATTTCTTTGAAGTATGAGAATTTAAAATTTTCTATGAATAATGGGAAACGTGATGGTTCTTGAACGGGGTATATCTATAACTGGTTTTGGTAGGCTAATCATCACATCTGGATCGGTCATATTACATGTTTCACATGATATGTTATCAAGATTTTGTTCTTCATCGTCTGGAATATCGGCCATTGACGTCCGATCTTCTTCGTATTCATAATCAATGAACACATCTCGATTATTTACGAGAGAAGGTGGATGGGCATTGGATTCATTGGTTTTTGAATAATTCTAGAATATAAAGAAAGAGATGCAATTGTGTATTGTAAAAATGCATTGCTCGAAAATACATAAAAAACAATATACATCAGCATATTCTACTCTTTTACAGTCTCAGGATGTCAACTGTGGTTAATCAGCATTTAAGAGTATTTTCTTTATGAATTTTTTGGAATTAAAATATATTAAATATATTAAAAAGATTTAGAAAAAAATTTGAAATAATCATTATTATAATCACAGAAATAAAATCAATTAGAATGTTGTTAAAATGTGAACGATATTCCGAGAGTCGTTATGACTCTAAATGTGATATTAATTAATGTTCTAAAAATAATTGTCTCAAAACTCTTAACAAAATGAATGACTCCAAGTACTACTAACTAAATTATCAATATATATTATAAGTGCCGAATATATGTGAACCTCTCATTCTATAAAGGTATTAAGCCTGAGGCTTTTAGGAGGGCTGAGACGCTTATAGCTTCAACAGGCACTCCCCCAATGTTGGGATCCATGCCTTAGATCCACCGGCGAACCGGTTTCACAACACCCCTCACAAAGATTAGAAACATCGGATCACTGCGTTGCAATCGACCACTCGACTGTAGGGTCACTACTCCACTACAGTCATGACACTCAGAACGAAAGCGGGAGCCTCGCGAAGCGGATTGCAAGCCTACTGTTGCTACGATATTCTGTCGACTCAGATATCGGCTAGCTTTCAGACATTTAGCCTAGAGACGGAATCGTACCCAATCTAGTTTCCCAGGAAGTTATTGCCCGTGGAAGTATGTCTGCCCGGCTCGTACAGGAATCCCTGCCGAATATATGTAATAAATTTGACACTTTTAACCTAGTGAAACAGAAAAGAACAGAATAATTATATTTTCTATTCTGATGGAACCAAGACAACCCCTGTTTTTAATATAGGAATTTATTAATTTTAAACCATTGGAATATATAAAAATATGCACGTAATTTGTTTTAATTTTTAAAAATGTTATATAAATATCAAAATAAATATTTAATATTAAAAGAAAGAGATTTTTATGCCAAAGCCGCCGTCAATTAAACAACGATTTTTGTAAGATTAGTAAACAAATAATTTAATTAAAAAAATTTTAATAATTTTAATAAATGTTTACTTTAGATAAATTATTTTTTTTCCTCTCTTTTGAACTTTCTCTTTTTCGTAGCACAAAACATGCTATGGCTGCAGTCACCAAAGCCCATGCTGCCCCTCCTACAACGGCCATGATTATCACACCGACAAATTTTGACTAAATATTAATTAAAATAATATAAAAAAATGTTATATGATTTTAAAAATCTTACTTTTGAGATGTTTAGAAGATTTTGAGAATTTTCTCTGTATCTTTCTTGAAAAAATGATCTTTCATTAATTGATTTATGGTGCACATTTTCTGGTGAACCCTCGTCAACAGTGTAATGAACATGATGAGGCTTCAACTTTATCACCTAGAAATTAATACATTTAGCAGTCATAAATACTTTGAAGTCATTAAATTTGGACGTTTTAAATTATTTCTTTTAAAACCAATTTAACATACAACATAGTAGTTCTAAGATAATTCTAAAGTCACTATACCAAAGTAATTGAACAAACATTGAATTTCTGAACCAAAATGATGTTTCTATTGAAAAGTGTGGAATGTGGATAGGTGATCGACCTGAGACCCTTTTGATTGATAATCAGGTTTTAACAGTAATAGTAGCAAATGTAATTCACCCTACAAACGATTACTTTATTTTGATGAGCAAGTAGTGATCATCAAGAGAACCAATAAAAAATAAAAAATTATTCTTCAAGTTGTAAAGAAAGAGTCACATAGAAATTTTGTATTAAGTCATAAGCTTCCTATTCAATTGACGTTTACCATTTTAGTTGATAAGTGTAGAGACCAGCTGCATTTGTATCTTACAAAAATTTTTGTTTAAAAATATATCAAATATTAAGGGAATTTGTTTGGAACAACTATGTGATGTACCGAAATCTCAACAATCTTTATCAGGTTCATTAAGTTTATTGCACTTGCAAGGCACTTTTTGTCAAGCAAATGTGAATACTACTTCAGCAAGTTAATCTTTTAGAATACTTCATTTGAGTTATCAGAAACAATATATATTTGCTGAGAATTGTTATCTCTCCTTTATATTCTTTAAAAATCTTATCTTGTGTTATTGATAAAATGAAATCTGGATGATAATTTTCTATTAAAAACAAAACTCATCCATTAAAAAATATATTTATAGACTAAATACTTCGACGGATTAACCATCAACCTCAGGTCACTAATAAGTAATTTAATTCTTCTGTATATAAAAATAAAAATTATGATTAATTAAATTATGTAATCGATTGCATGAAATCATGCTAATCAAAAATTCTCAATAAGCTGGTTGAGACTGCCGATTGAACATTGATTTTAGGGTAACGTGACCTAATTTACAATGCTTCACACGACATCTCCCAATAAATATCAAATTGCTTACACAGAATTTTGAAATTATCAATATTAAAATCACATTTACATGAGAAAAACAGGTGAATTAATTATTAATCAGTGACTTGAAGATGACGGTTGATCCGTCGAAATATTTTGTCTATAAATATATTTTTTAATGGATGAGTTTTGTTTTTATCTTGCATTGTTTTGCTTTTGCAAGTCATCAAAGATATTTCTGAAAGAATTTACTCTATGAGAACTATAAATACATTTATCTTTGAGCGTTTTGTAAATCAACCCTATGGTATTTAAAGAAGTTCTAAGATTTACCTCAAATAGATTATAGATATGGAAATGATATGGATTTATTTTACTTATATCGTGATTAATTAATATAAATAGGTTATTATAAATCATAATAAATAAATTATATGAATTAGAAAAAACTTTCTGCATCAATTACTAACAAACCCTTTTCTAAGAGTCGTAAAGGAAAAAACTTCTCAAGAAGTCCAATTGAAAATTGAAGAGAGCAAATCTTGTTGCTAGTTCCTAACAACATAAAACTTTACCGCAATCTCCAACATTCATCAACCGAAGAACTCAGACAGACACTATAAATTAGTGCTTATCATTTACATCTACTCTTGTTGATCAAAATGATTTCTACACATATCGACACAATAAATTTTGTGGATATTATTTTCTTTACTCTATTAATCAGTAAATTATTAAATCATTACAAATTATTTATCATATAATTATGTATTTTGTAGTTTCACAGTATTAGTTTGTCAAGTATGACATTTGTATGAATGATGACTATGAAGGGTCAGTGTAAACTTTCGATTCACCGAATAAGTTAATGTTTTAATTTTTAAAATTTTTGCAAAAATTAAATATTAAAAACAGAGTTTAAAATCAAAAAAAATTTAAACTTGATATATTTCAGTTGACAGTGTAAAAAAAATTTTAAACGAAATAATACAATTAATAAAAATTTTTGCGTAAATTTATATATCAAGCTGTCACAAAAGTTTTTTACGAAATTAAATAGTTTTCTATAAATTAATTTTAAAATTAGATGTTATATAAATGTAAAAAAATATTTTTAGTGTGTTTAGAATATTTTTAAAAAAATACATAATAATAAATTTTGTTGTCAAAAAATGAATTCTGATATTGATGTTGCAACCACTTCTCACATGGCGACTAACACTGTAATGAATATCTTCACGGGTCAACTGTTACCTGAAAAGTACAGGAAAGGCGATAATGTGGAGACATTTATTGAAAAATGTGAAACATTCTTTAATTTTCCAAGAATTGCGAAGGCCAAACAAGAGACAATAGTCGTTTGTTTATTGGAGAGAGATCTGCCAGATCGATACAAAGCGGTAGATAAGACAGTAGTAGGTTATAAAGACCAATTGAGAAAGGCATTCTCTCGAACTTCCTCACTATTTGAAGACCTGACAGAGGCATGCCGTTGCAGCATGAAGAAAGACATACCGGAGGTATTTTTTGAGAAAGTAGAAAAACTCGCAGCCAAGATCTTGAAACATGACTTGTCAAAACAGGCCCTCACGGAAGCATTATTGCTATTTTGTTGTGATGATGTGGACATAAAAAAGGAAGTGAGACTTAACAAAGTGAAAAGAATAGATCAGATAAAAGAAAACACAAAGGCAGTACATGGCGTAAAAAGTGTGACAAAAGACGTGAATGTAGTAAGAGACCAGTGGATGCAAAAGAGACCCCGGTGTTACATATAAGCAATAACAGGGGACAGTAAACACGGACAAAAAAAGACAGGGGTTTGTGGAAATACAACAGAATCCGCTCAAGGCACGAAAGCGGTCAAATGTAAAAATTGTGAAAAACTAGGTCACACAAGTGAAACGTGTAGACAAAGAAAACCAATCAAGTGTTTCGGATTTGGAAAAATAGGACACATGATAAGAAACTGCTCAGAAAGGAGACCAATAAAATGTTATGGTTGTGGACAACAGGGAAACGTAAGAAGAAACTGTGCAAACATCGAATGCAAAAGATTTCAAGGTAAAGATCACAGTGAAAGTGAATGTTATAAAACCTAAATGGCAGAAGAAGACAGCAAAATACAGGGGATTCCACATGAGTGGAAGGAAAAGTAGAAACAAAAGCCTTTGGATGCTTGCTTGATGATGCTTTCACATTATAAATGTGATCTCTTTGTGAATCAGATCGTCACTTGTGATGAAAAGTGGATCCAATATGATAATTGCAAACATTTTGCAAGCAAGATGGATACGAATGAATCACCAAACGTAGTCCAAAGCAAAACATAATTCACAGGGAGCTGATGGTGAATATTTGGTGGTCTGTCGCAAGTGTAATCTATTATAACTTCATGAAATCTGGTTCTTCGATCATAGTAGATGTGTACTGCAATCAATTTGGAGATATAATGTGGAAAATCAGCTGAGTTTGGTAAACAGATCAATTTTCATCTTGCTTCACGACAATGCAAAGTCACATACTAAACTTAATACTGTGACAAAACCACAGGAATGTAATTCCGAAGATACTGTAAATCTCTGCAGCACTCACACAAAGGAAACGTATCTAAGCCCCATGCCATCTCAAAATGAACCACCCTTTTTTGAGGGCAGGTTATAAGGCTCAAATACCTTTATTTTCGCACTAATGGTCTCCCTTGCTTCGTTAGGAATGGTTCAGCATAGTTAATTCCAACTTTTTTGAACGCACTTAGTTTTTCTTCCATTCTGAACTGAGGAATTGATAGATTCTCATCCAACAAATTTTTATTTGAATGACCTCAACCATCTGTCGCTCAAATGGCAAAAGTGTATCGATAATATGGTTGCATATGTTGATGAATGACATAAATGTTTGTATTGGCATTTTTATCACAAATTGCCGAAATCCATATTTTTCTAGAGTACAGTATTTATTTATAAAATGTATTGGTTTATTGTCTTAGGTAAATTAAGACTGACTTCCTCATACAATATTAGACTGACAGAAAACCTTTCCCATTCAAAAAATAAATCTTATAAAAAAGGAAATATATGAATTCTAAAAAAAAGATAAAATATTGTTATCTGAATTTTAATTTAAAAATGTGCTCATGTTAACACGTTTTATTTTTTCATTGTACCTTAATATAATTTAAAATAAATAGTATAATATAATACAGTAATATATAAATTCCTTGAAATCACTTACTATTAACAGTAGTTTAGATAAAATAAGTCTTTTTATAATCTTATCATTAGATTGTCTGTAAAAATTGAAATTTTTCATACATAATAAAGAATTAATGACTGAAAAAAAGTAAAGACGGGAAAATTACGTTTCAAATTTTTATGTAATGTGTTACATGTGTACGTCGGGTTTTGCTTATAAACTAGTAGCTTAGTAAGATTTATAAGTACTTTTTATCAGAATGTGCTTAGTAAAATGCACTACCTTAGAAGTAAGTATTTGCTTATTAAGAATAAAACGAATTTTTTGAGCTAAAAAAATCTTATTAAATATGTTCTTTGAGTTAGTCATCTCTAATAACTCATGGCGACAAAATAACAGCAGTGATCAAATCTAATCCACATATGACGACAAGAGAAGTTGCAGAGACTCTGGAAATATAAAAAACAAGTGTTGGAAGTCATTCAAAGAAACTTGGATTCGTCAGTAAACTGGATATGTGGTTACCACATGAACTGAAAGAAATTCATTTGGTGAAACGTATAGACATTTGCAATTCCCTTTTGAACCTAGAACAAAGTGATCCATTTTTGAAGCGCTTGATTACGGGTGACGAAAAATGGATGGTTTAAAACAATGTGGAACGCCGATGATCATGGACAAAATGTGGTGAGCCTGCTAAAACGATCCCAAAAGCAGAAATTCACTAAAAGAAGGTTATGCTTTTCGTCTGGTGGGATTCTAAAGGAATTGTGTTTTTTGAACTCCTTCCGAGGAATGAAACCATCAATTCAGACAGATATTGTGGTCAGCTGGAGAAATTGACTCATTCAATTCAACATGAACGTCCCGAATTGGCATATCGAAAAGGAGTTGTAATTCAGCATGATAACGCAAGACCGCATACAAACTCTTATCACTGGGTTGGGAGGTTTTGCCGCACCCACCGTATTCTCCAGACTTGGCCCCATCGGATTTTCACTTATTTAGATCACTGAAGAATTCCTTAAACAGAAAAACATTCGCCAGTGATGATGACATCAAATCGTTCCTAGACGGCTTTTTTGCTGACAAAGGCAAAGGTTTTTATGAATCAGGAATAATCAAGCTACCGGAAAGGTGGAAGAAAGTGATTGAAAATAATGGACAGTATATCGTATAAAAATATTTGTGCATCCATGTCATTTTTTGATAATAAATATTTTAGTAAAAAACGCAATGAATTTTTGGCCAACCAAATACATCCCTGAATTCTTCTTGAACTAAGTCTTCTTCCTAGAATGATATTTTAGTTTTATAAAATGTTTTCTTAATTACTGAGTCAGGTACTCCTTTCCACACCTCGGATATCCGATTGCAAATCTCTTTAAACGAAATTCGCTTCATATTGCCGGATTTCAAATATTTTTTATCGACATCACTCATTCAATTTTTGAAAAAACAACCTCAATTAACATTGCAAGATTTTTTATGCTAATGTATAATGACTGCAATTTAAGTGAGTGCAACAGAAATCTTCCCCGGTCTTTTTGATTGAAGATTACTCTTACATTTGATCAAAAATTACCCTTTTGTACGGTTCTACGTTGGAACATGACATAAGGTGGAAGTTTATTACCATCTAATTTTCACCAAATTACAACTGTAAATCGATTCTTCTCACATTCTGTTGTTGTAATAATTAGTTGATAGTGGATTGTAATTATAATAATTTGTCAGATTTGTAAATTATTGCAATAATCATAATTTTTATTATATTGAATTGGCAACTAAGTAATTGCCGATTTGTATTATGAAATAAAAGAGTTTTTTTTATTTGGAATGAACTTTCATTTATAACGTATTTTCCATTTTGTTCGATGACCTTTTGCAATATCCCTGACAAGGTGAAAATTTCAAGCTCGTAGAATGTAGGATCCTTTTCGGCCAAAAACTGAATTAAGTGAGATTTCATAGCGTCAATATCATAGAAAGTTTTATCACAAAGGGAATTGTCCAGGGATCGAAATAAATGGTAATCCAATGGTTCGAAATCAAGGATATATGGTGGGTACAACATAAATTTAAAATAAATATCCATAAATTTATTCCTTAATAAATGGCCAAAGATATGGGAGGTTGTGAGAAAAATCTTAACAACGAAACTTTTTAAACCAATTACAGTATTTCTTTTCTTAAAGACTTCTTTTAGTGCGACTTACACTATGTCCTTTCCTTGACGGTATTAATAAAGCAAGAAATGACGAAAATGTTCCTTTTGGTACACCATATTAATTATTGATTATTAAAAATTATTGATCATTGAAATCTTTAAAAAAACTTTGAAAAAAACATACATGCAATGAATATGTAAAGCTAGGATGACAGCTAACATATTTAAAAAGAAGTTCATAAGATTTACAGATAATGGAAGGGAGAGACTGAAATCAGCAATTTTTAGTTGAGTTGATAATTATGTAAATGCGATTGACAAAGTATTTAAACTAAATTTTACTAATATATACTGTGTAAAATTACTACAATCATGAGACACAATTTCAATCATTCTCGGTAATCAAATCCTAGTCATAATCATATGAAAACTCATCACCAACATGAAAAACTTTCCACTCATACAGAAAGAAAGGTGATTCATTTTATCAAAAACGAATTGTTCTTATAATATTTATATAATAATAAAACTAGAAAAATCACAAAATTAAAATTTTTATATCCATTCTTTATACAGACAAAACTCTACTTTGCCAACAAAGTTTTTAAAATATAAAATTTAAGATTTAAAAATCACATTAAAAATTAATATAAACTACTTATAATTTATAAGTAGATATCTTGCAATTAATATTGTGCGGTCACTCCGAATTTTCCGTTTTTTCCCCATTTTGGGATCTTAA
>MQRK01241772.1:60672-75020 GCA_001938485.1 Girardia tigrina | reverse complement strand
TTTTAATTTTTAAAAATATTTAACAAGCAAATTAATATAAAAATATTTTACCCTTTAAATTAAAAAATAATAAACTATTCAGGCGAGATAAAAAATTAAAATTAACCCCTCATATTGATTATTAGTGAAACATCTTTCTCTCTGCGTCTTCCGGTGGTACTGTCACTGTTGAGGATTGTCCACTCGTTGAATTGTGTGGTGTCACTCATCTTTACGTGCGTCTCAGTCAAAAAATACAGCTCCGTTCGCGTTTGTACGAAAGCCCCTGAAATATAAATAATTCACTCGTCAGACATACCTCTAATGTTCCAAATCCCAATATTCAGTTTTTCGATGTTGGTCCCTGTGTCGCCGGAACCTGTCGGGAGCTTATTGACTTCGACTAATTTTAGACTCATAGTTTGAGTTTTGAGAGCTACGTAATTCGTAATCAGGATTGCTGGCCCTGCAAATAAGTCTCCTCTTAGCCTAGGGATTCTCCCTAGTTACTAGGGTGCACCACGAGGTGGTGTGAGATGCGAAACCCAGGTTCTATGTAATAGTTCTTTCACCATATTTTTATTATATATATATATATATAAATTATATAACCATTTATTATTTCACAATTCACGACATGTTTCGTTCATATCAGAACATCATCAAGTGGATCGTCCATTAATAGAACAGATTTATAAAATTCAAAGGAAAACCAAAATGGAGTCTGTATCAAACACAGAATGCTTGTCAAAATTCGGATTTTATAAAAATAATTTAAAACACTAAAAATATTTATTTTTAGATATTAATATTTTAATTTATTTTAAAATGTAATATACACATTTAAATCTGTTATAAAATTTTCGTAAAAAGTTATATCAGTATTATTAATATAATTATAACTATTCTCAAATTACACTTCATTTTTCATAGTTTATAATTTTAATAGGGACTAGGAATATTTTGTTCTCTGGAATAGAAACAGTCATTGGGAATTTAACTACAGAAGGTCACCACAAAACGTCCATTTGCTTAAATTTTATTTGAACATTTTGGACCCTCTCAAAGTGTCCCCGAATAAAAGGCCATGTGCCTTTATTCGAACATGGTATTAAAGTGACCAAGACAATAAAAATACCAAAATATGACACATTTTTAAAACGCATATCGCAGTAATCAATATAAGTTTCATTTATTTCATAATTTAACTATTTATTGCCTTCAATTATTCGTCTTCACTTCCAAGTTAATCATTTCAAAATATTCAGTTGAATTGATATCAAGAACAGTGGTACCATTAGAAAAACTTTAAAACGTCTGATTTAGCTTATCCATAGACAATTCCTATCCATTTGCAGCCATATGAACATTCCAAAGCACATTCAATTGACAGAGCTTGAACACCACTACAAACTGTAACAACCATCTCAAAAATCATCTGATAGGACATTCGTTCTTTGTAAATATTAGAGGTTATTTCTGGTGGCTCTCCTCTCACCACTTTATCCTATTCGACAGGTAGACCATCTTTAAAGCAAAGATTAGGTTTGACAAAATACGTAGTTTTTCATGGTAATATGACAGATTCTGAGTCATATGCTTTAGCTAGGTGATCTAAAACGTTTTTCTTTTCACATGAGTCCAATGCGAATCTGGATCAGTTTAGATGAAATGGCAATAAAGTAAGCATCGCGTTTGCAGAATACATTATCTATCTAAAATTTAAACAGTTTTAAATCCATTGAGCTACTCTTGTCTACAGAAATGACAACCTTCCTGTAAGGAACATTAGCTTTTTTCAAGATTCAACAATCTGGTGAAATCGTCCAGCAAAACTGTGTAGCGATATTTTCCGAATTTCTAAAGGAAACATTTTTATTTAGATATTAAACCCTCAAAAAATTAAAATAGTTCAAATGTATAAAAAATATATTTAAAATTTATTTACTCAGTTAATTTGTTAAATTTTGGATAAATTTTTCATTTTTTTAATTTAATTTTTCTTCAATATCGTCTGTTACAAGATGTCTATGGGTCTCTATTTTGGTGAGCTTCGATACGGACAAATACGGTACAATATTTTATTATATAAAAGGAAGATTGCAAAAAACACTAGAATTCTTTTCTCTATTGAATAAAAAATGCGGAGAAAATAGAAGTCATTGAGTTGGATAAAGCTCAAGCATTTACTTTATTTCTTAAAATGTAATCACTTTTCATAGAGGACAAATGTCTTTTAGTCTCCGGAAGTTGAGAGATGTGTCCTGGATTTGAAATTAGGTCTAAGAAAGTAGAAAAGATTTCTTTCAAAACTAAGTATTTTTATGATAATTTTATTATGTTTTCCTTACTTCTTTCTTAATGTCCAATTTAATATCCTACCTAAATAAATACTCAAAAATATTAGCAAAAAGTTTATCTTTTCTTCATATTTGTTCCTACCCTTCCTTTTTGTGATCTTTATAATCACAGTAATTAACCAAAGCCACTCAATAAAACATATTTGCGATATTTTGAATCTCGATCGTAAAACGGTTATGAAACAAATACAAAATCACAAAAACGGGAAAGAATTCGTGTCATCATCAACCAAGATGAGGGAAACATGCCGAATAAGACCGAATACTTTTAATAATATCGATCAATTGATATTTAATTCAGTTTCTTGTAATAATAGTCTGATTCAGAAAGAATTAGCTACAATCATTGAGAATCATGAAAATATAACAATATCGAGAAAGTTATCCAAATTGCAAATAAGTAGAACACGGCTCACTTTAGTGCCAAAACAAAGCAATACAGAAGATAAAAAAACATGCGAGCAATTTATGCATACGAACTCGGTAGAATCTCGGATTCTAATCTTGTTTTTCTCGATGAAACGGGATTTAATAAACAGACGACAAGATCCTATGGATATTCACTCGTAAATACAAAGGCACATTTAAATGTAGATGCCAACAAAGGAAAAAATATTAGCTTTATGTGCGCCTTTGACGATTCAGGCTTATTGTTTTATCAATATAAACAAGGTTCGTTTACATCAGAAACCTTTATTGAGTTTTTGAATAATGGTTTGGGCAGTTATCTAATGGCAAATTCCGTTAAAATACTTATAATGGACAATGCTGCAATTCATAAACCCGCACTCTTAGCTCAATATTTTCAAAACAGAAATATTCGAGTAAAATATACAGTTCCGTACTCCCGGGAATTAAATCCAATCGAAGATTTTTTTCGATGATAAAATCTAGATATAACTCGGCCAGAAATACTAACAGTGAAACAGGTATTGAGGCTACATTAGACTCGATTTTATGTTCGAGAAATGATTATTCGCAGGAATATCGAAACTTTTTTTATAAATATGAGAAGATGGCTAGAAAGAGCTAGAAGAAGAGAAGATTTTATTTAATTAAATTCTTGGTAAAATAAATCATTATTATCCGTTTGTCGTTTTAAGATATCTTTGTTCAATCTTATTTAAAAAATAATTTAATAATATTTATTTTGTCTATAATATTAATAAATGGGTATATAATTTTGAATAGACGGGTATATAATTTTGAATAGATGATTATATAATTTTGAATAGATGAGTATATAATTTTGAATAGATGGGTATATAATTTTGAATAGATGGGTATATAAATATGAATAACCCTATAATGTTTTCTTCGAAAATATCAGTAAACAGATTCTAATGTTAAATAATCACTACAAACTCTTGTTTTGTTCAGGAAGTATCTTTCATAATCTTCTGATTTTATAGGTCCTACATTTTCACTCTTCTTATCACAAAAGGTACATATATCAACAGTCTTCGCCACCTTAAACGGTACTAGATTTATGATTCACGAATTTAAAATAATTAATTAGATTTATTTATCCCTTTAAACTCTTTTATTTTATGTTATAATAAAGAAAATAATTTCCTTAATTTTCTCTATAATACGTAGTTAATTAATTTTAATAATAAAGCATATTTTGATTTAAATAATTTTAAGTAACAATAATTATGTACAATAATTATGATTGATAGATTTGACCTATTTACTCTGTTTAATTGCTTGGCAACCGAATCGAAATATTATTGGTTGGTAAATTGTACTTTGTTTCCATGTCAGTGGTTGCGATGTGTATTACATGTGTTTAAAGTTTGTTTTAATGCTTACTCCTTAATATTTTAATTACAATTCAGTAATTAGCAATGTAAAGAAATGTCTGACTTTGTAAATGAATTTCTTTTCAAACTTTTGTTATAATAAAACACAATTAAAATTAGGAAAAAAAGAAAAGTAATATCCATTAACCACTTTGTCAACGGAAAGAAACTTGAAAAAATCATTTAAAGAAATCGAAAGATAGAACAAATTGAACTATGAATTGAAGAACAAAATTCATACATTTAATATTCTCATCCATATGACATTATACTTCAATGGATCAACCTTTGTCACTGATTAACAATTAATTCACTTGTATGCAAATACAAAAAATGTAATGGATTGTATGAAATCATGCTAATCAAAAAATCTAAGTAAGCTGGTTGAGACTGCCGATTGATTTTAGGGCAACGTGACCTAATTAACAATACTTCACACGACACTCCAATAATTATCAGAATGTTTAGACAGATCTTTGAAATTACCGATATTAACGCCACAGTTAAATTTTTTCTTATGTTCTGCAATATTACTCTTACTCTCTTCGACCATGTTCTTGAATTCGTTTACCGAGATGACGGGCAGTCTCTCTGATGTATGTAGCATGGCACCATTACATTTATATTCATAAATAATATCAGTACAAATTGTTAAAGGTTCGATATATTTATTACTGAACATATTTTGAATTTTATGAGATCGTGGTATAATTTTTAAATTTCTTTCATTGGTTAGTTGCTTTTAACAATGAATTTATAAAATTTTTAAATCATTCAGAATAAGGTACATGTGAGGGATAATTTGGAATGTTGTACGTTTGTTGTTTGTATGCTGTTTTGATTTGTGACTCTCCTACTCAGATGGGATTGGTATGTTTATTGACTGATTATTTGACTTTAATGATATTAATTTTAAGTACTAATTAATTAAAGTTTTATAATTATGAATTTTAATAATATTTTTAGTAAACGATTTTAACTTATTAAATTTAATATATTTTAAAAATTAATGTCCATTTAATAAATTACCTAATGCCTTTTTATCCAATAAAATTTAAGAAATTAAAAATTAATATTAAAAATTTACCATTCATTGTTTTTTAGATTTGAATATATAAACAAAAACTATATCAATCAAAGAAAGATGCTCTCTGAAAATTGATGTGAATAAATGTTTGTGTTGTCAATAAATGTTTGCATTCAAATTGTGATGTTGGTAATATAGCGACCACGGCTCATGTGACAACGAACATTATGCGATGTGAAAAATCAATGGATCAGAATCGGATTTGGAAGATTTCATTGATAATTTCGAACGCTATTCCGACATTATGGGTATAACAGAAGAGAAGAAAATAGTGATGGCGACGGTGTTTATGACACCGTCGGCAATAAAAAAATATTCAGATATGGACAGTAAAAATTACAAAGAAAAATTGAAGCCTGCATTTACTAAAGAAAAATCCATTCTGGATATAATGAAGGAGTTGGTGAACTTACGGTGGGAATCCTCCAATCCAAAAGAAACATACAAAAAAGCAGAGGAACTTATGAATTTGCTAACAAAAGAAAAATTGTCTAAAAAAGAACTACTCAACATTGCCTGTTTAAATATGGTTGACAGTTATGAAATCAAAAAAGAATTAAAACTTAAAGGAACAACTGAAATCAAAGATATAATAAGTGTAAAAATAATGGATTTGATGATTTATGAAATCCACTATTTTTACTATAAAAATAATATTCAAACAATGTTCAAACTAGATTAATCCGAAAGATATGACAATTCGGACTAATCAAGTTGTGAATTAACAAACAAAACAATAGTCAAAAGAAAGATAATCAAGAAAAAAAAACTCCGCTAAAGAAAGAATTTTTAATAAAAAAAATACATACGTTAATAACCTAATCATAAAATATCGTAATCCTCATTGATAAGTCATTGTTATAGCATTTATTCTGGCAATCAATTCAGTGATTTAATTATTCTTCTGATAATTGGATTAAATTTTTAGAGATTCGAAAATAATTAGAAATAATTTTCTTTATTAGTGCTGATGATTAATGGAAAATCGAGGCTTAACATATAGAGACTATTTGTTTTTGTTTCACATTCTTGCTTAATTTTCTTTTAAAACAGTAACCGTTTATTATTATTGAGCAAAATTATGCTGGTAATTGTTGACCGAAGTGTCACGCCAGATTTAGCCTGGGGCTCAACATCTATAGATTAAAAAAAGGAGATATCAACATCTGATTTGGAGTAGGATTGATATATATATATTACGTTTCACTACGCAGACTACTAGTGTTGTATTGTGGCGTGGATGTTCTTGAGATAGGCTTTTTGAGACGATGGTCTGACATTTTGTAACCTGTTGTCATTAATTTATAAAGATAAACAAGATCTCATTCGAATTATGTTATCAGTTCAATAATATTGACCATGAATTTCACTAGAATACAAATTGATTTGAGTCTCATTCATATTATAGTTAGATTGTCATCATATTATTTAGGTTTCACATGGTGTCTTCTAGGTCTTCTAAATTATCTGATTTCTTAAATGCCGACTTTCGTTTTCAAAAAAAAGATCCATGATCGTTACAAAAAAATAAAAAACAATTCGCAAAGCACCAAACAGAATTCACAGGTCGAAAAGACAACGTTTTGCCTAGCATCAACAAAAAACACATTTTTTCCAAAAATATATGAAATGGAAAACACATTACACACAATGAACAAAAAAATAATGCACAATAAAAATAGCAAAAACGTAGATGAAAATAACGGGAGATATTACAATATGTATAAAAAATCATAGCAAAAATCTTTTTTGTGTACAAGCTTTTATAATTTGTCACATGTTTGTGGTTCTGTATCTATTTCACCCACTTCCAACATTTTTTTGACTGAATTATCGAAGCCTACTAGGCGAAAACCTGCTTTCTATTTGCATTTAGATGTAGCGAATTTCAAAGCCTACTACTGAGGAAAACATGAGAACGACACTTTAATTACTTTTTGCGGCCAAATTAAAGGCGGTAGATGAGCAGTGACAGTGAAAATGTTTATTGTCACCTAGAATACACCAGTCCTGAAAGTTTCATGTCGCTAGGTGAACGGGAAGTGAGTGAATTTTCGATCGCAAGATTTGATGCATCCAGACAGACAAACAAACAAATGAAACGTAATAAAAGCTTGTAAAAAGAAACAAAACGAAGAATGAAGAAATTTGAACAATAACAAAGTTTTACATTAAATATGAAAAACTGGATGGTAGACCAAGTATAGATTTTTACATTAAAGATAGAGAAGTACACTGTCTTTTAGACACCGGTGCTAGAGTAAATGTGATTGAAGCAAGTTTAATTAAAAACATACCAAATATTAGGATTAGAGAATCGCGAAGACTTTTAGCATGCACAAATGCTTCGGAATTAATAAATTATGGAATAGTACTCTTGAAGATTAAAATTGAAGGGAAACAGAAGAATATAAAATTCTGTGTTGTCAAAGGAATGAACCCAGAAATGAAAGCAGGAGTGTACTTTTTGGATAATTTTGGGATAAAGCTGATTAAGAAATCAATACAAAGTAATGATGTATTTATGATAAGGGATATCCCATCAGATGAAGACAGATTGAAAAGGATAACGGACCTATACGGAGGTAAAGTAGATGATCAGTTGATGAACATGATAAAAGAGTTTAAGTCGATATTCATGGCAGATAAATGGGATATTGGGAAAACATCATTGACGAAACACAAAATAGAAACTAATGGTGAACCGGTGTTAGTAAAGCCGTATAGACAGCCAAGGCATTTTGATGAAAAATTATACGAGGTTATTAAAAATTTTGAAGAAAATGATTTAATCGAAAAATGTAGTTCACCATAGAACTTTCCATTGGTATGCGTCTGGAAGAAAAAGAAACAAGAAATACGAGTGTGCATGAATTTTCGACAATTGAATAAAGTTACTCTCAGACCACCATTCCCTATGCTAAATGTGGATGATATGTTGAATACATTGAATGGTGCAAAGTATTTCACAACAATTGACTTGGGAAACGCATACTATAAAGTTGAGCTTGATGAAGAAAATAATTAAGATTAAGATTAAGATTAAGACAAAGATTAAGACGGTATTCTCGACAAAGAATGGTCAATATTGTTTTAAAAGAATACCTTTCGGAATAGCAGCCGCTCCGGCCACCTTTCAAGAAATAATTGTAAAAATTCTTGGGGAATTGAACTGCAAGAAAGCAGTTGTATATATAGACGATATTTTGATATTTTTTAAAGATAAGAAAGAACATCGACAAAAAATAAAGAACGTGTTTCAAAAATTCAAAGAATCAGGATTGCGGATAAATCCAGAGAAATGACATTTTTTTTGTAGAAAAGACAAAGTTTCTGGGCTACGTAATAAGTAAAGATGGTATAGAAACTGATAAAACAAAGATTGATGCGAATCAAAACCCATGATGTAAAAATATTTTTAACTACATCAGAGGTGATTTTGATATGGAAAATATGAGAGAAAAAATAAAAGAAGTTGTCCAAAGTTGCATAAATTGTCAAAAACTAAAAACACTAACTGCGAAAACAGAAGAAAGACATATTAAGCAATTTGTAGATGAACCTTTTCAGAAGATATATATTGACTTTTGTGGTCCAGTTAAGAGAAATGTTAATGGATACCAGTATATTTTGGCGATAATTGATCAATTTAGTCGATATATTAACCTGAATGCCGTTGCTCACCAAGACGAGAAAAGGCTACGGAAAATATTGCTGGATAGATGGATATATAAATATGAACCACCTAAAGAAATCCATGTGGATAGAGGTCAAACATTTGAATCAGAACTATTTAAAGAAACACTGAAGAAGTTTAAGATAGAAATATTTTATTCAAGCCCGTATCACCACAATACCAATGGAATTATAGAACGACAATTTAGAACAATTAGAGATGCTCTTAATATCAGAATAAAGGATGGAACGCATAGAGATTGGATGGAAGTATTGTCAGAAATATAATTTATGATGAATAGTACCATTCAAGCCACGACAGGTATCTCACCAGCAGAAATAATATATGGAAGGAAATTAAGACATTAGTGGAAAAATAAAGAAGATAAAGGAAACCAAATGAGAAAAGAAGGAAAAGCTCCAGAAACGAGAAGAATTTTCAAAATTGGAGACCAGGTATTGATAAAGAGAGAAAATGCATCAAAAGAAGACGACCTATATATGGGCCCTGCAATGATAATAAGACGGAGACATGAAAGAAGTTATGAATTGCAACTCGACAATGGTAAAATATTAATAAGAAATGTAGAATGGCTAAAGCCATTTAAATCGAGGGGGATGTGAGGGATAATTTGGAATGTTGTAAGTTTTTTTGTATGCTGTTTAGATTTTTGACTCTCCTACTCAGGTGGGATTGATATGTTTATTGATTGATTATTTGAATCTAATGATATTAATTTTAAGTACTAATTAATTAAAGTTTTTTAATTATGAATTTTAATAATATTTTTAGTAAAAATTAACTTATTAAATTTTAACTTATTAAATTAAATTTAATATATTTTAGAAATTAATGTTCATTTAAAAGATTACATAATACCTTTTAATCCAATAAAATTTAAGAAATTAAAAATTAATATTAAAAATTTCCCATTCATTGTTTTTTAAGATTTGAATACATAAACATAAACTATATCAATCAAAGAAAGATGCTCTCTGAAAATTGTTGTGAAGAATCTGTTTGTGTTGTCAATAAATGTTTACATTCAAATTGTGATGTTGTTAATAATCACCAATTTGTTTCCCCTCATGTAATTGAACAACCACCTTATGAAGTAGATTTTACCACAAATCAGCTTTTGATGACATCGTCTGTGATATACTGTAGTGCTCCGATTTTCCAGAGATAAAGAAGAACTCCTTTTAATCAATATTTAATTCAATGTAAATAAAAAATAAATGTTGTTGCTTAAACGCTTGTGCAAAGACACGATTTTTTGAATAAAGAAATTTATTTCAGCGAAGTCAACTTTTTTCAAATTATTTCTAATACTGCATGCGTTTTATCTGTTTAAACAACAATTACTGTAAAAATGTACAAGAACATGAAGGAAATTCTTGACTATTGGCAACGGACGGCTTGAACGGTTGGTGCCGTAACGAAGCACAAGGAAATTATCGTTGTTTCCTCACAATCCGTCTTCCGTGGGGCCTCACTTGTTATTCTGAAAGGATCCTTGTCGGTTGATTTTGCTGACCGGATCCCAGCAGTCATCAACGAGCTGAGGCCTTTCACCGCCACCTATCCGGCTGTCCTCTGGGACAGAGACTCCATCCTCAAATATGACTGTACGATGAATTCGTTCAACAGCAAGGACAAGCTCTACCACCGTCAAGAGCCGACGAGGCTTCATGCAATCGAGTGATTTGGTACACAGCTAATTCGAGCAGTAGACTAGACCACATATACAAACCTGTTTTGTTTTAATATTACACAAGGTTGAGGAAAAGGGGAATAAACATATATCTCTTTCTTTTCATTATTATAGATGACTGTATTCATTTTAATGGAAAATTTGCATTTTTAAAATCAACTTCTATTTTTTGCCTTAAAAGAGTCAAATATTAATGTAATGAAAAAATTCAAACACTCTAACCTTTCTATTTCAAAATATTTTTCGTAGAAACCCAATAGATAAACTTTAAGAAATTCAATATTATAACAAAGAAAAATATTTCAATTTTAATTTATTATTTTATTAATTAGAAATTAATTATTTCATATTCAAATAGAAAAAAAACCTTTCAATTTCAATTATTTGTTCATTTACGGTTTTTTTAAAAAAAAAGATTATTAAATAAAATTTCTGCTAAAATGCTTTCAAAAATATTGTCGCAAAATATAAAAAGTGTCATCGAAACGCTCACTGATAAATAAAGAACTGATTTAATTTCAATTATTTCTGTCATTCAACAATGATTCCAAATTCTGTCATTAAAGAAGCCTACAAAATAAATTATTCAGGAAACATATTCTCTACCTTTGTTCTTAAATTTAATAAAGCTTTACTTTAGAATTTTTATATTTGAGCAAGTTTCCAAAAGAAACAAATATCGAAATTATCTAATCAAAAGAGGTTGCTTAAATACGTCTGACTTTTTTTCATAAATGTTTTATGCTTCGAAAACAATGTTTTTATACAAAGTTATTTTCAATCTTCATGTGAGGAATATTTTAAATTTTGTACGTTGAATTTTGTATGATGAGTTTAGTATTTGGAAACGTACTTCGCCCGCCCGAATGGAAAATTAGTATTTTTTGATGTTCGTAATGATTTATCGTCTGAGCATAATTAACATTTTAAATTACAGCATGAGATACGTAATGCGTTTGATAAGTACCTGATCTAAGGTAAAAAAAATGAAATAGCAATTTTTAGTTTTTTGTGTGATAAAATAATATTAATATAGTTTTTAATTTCAATAATTTTTTGTTTTTTATATTTTTTAAATTTGTATTGCGACATTTTGAATTTTCGTCAATGCTATGATTTCAGATTTCGAATATCACAGCGTTAGCACATTCTTTGTGTTGCAGAAGACAGTGTACAGAGCAATGTACGATATTTTGCAGTCAATTTACCTATATGACGTTCCATCTCTGTTAAATATTGGGTTAGAGGAGTCAGCACATGTGCTTTATCGATCGTCACTGTTCCATGGTAACTATGGATATTTTGATATTTTCCTTCCTTCGACCTCTACACTCTATTGGCATTCACCCTCACTTTGCAGTTTAAACTGTATTAAAAGAAAAATAAATCAATATATTGAAATTCTAATTGAACATTTGGATAGAGAATCAAAATGTGCACCAAAAACAATTGACCAATCAAAATTATGTGCACTTTTTAAAATTGGGACATTTAGAATTTATCGATTTTTGTACACTTGCACATGTTCCGCACAATGTGTGATCTATCCATTAGCACATGTACCATATTGATTAGCACATTTTGCACTGTTGCCATGGAAACAACACCCATTTCGATAGTTTCTATGGCACTGTGCCGATCGATAGTGCACATGTGTACTATTGATTTGAATATGTGCAATATCGATTAGCACATGTAATTCTACTGCCCAGAGACCAACACCCTTTAAATTGCACATTTTATATTAAATTCAAATTTATAAAAGTTTTATCAAAAGTCGCGTATCAAAATATATAAGAAATATGGTACATAGATAGGCAGAAACGACCACCCAAACCAGTGGTGTCTGGGCAGGCCACACAAAAAACCCTGGTAGAAACCATGACACGGCTCTCCAGCCGGGTGGATTTTGTGTAGAGACGACGGGTTGCTTTTGTCCATAGATAAAAAAATACTGTCGGTAATGATTACACAATCAATACTTCATCAAAAAACTTTAAAAATTTAGATCTTTTCAATTTTACTTTATTTGATCTTTGCCTTTTTATTTTTTTTCAATCTCTTTTTCTTTCCGTTTTTCTTGATTAAAAAATATTTTAAATATTACTAGAACAAAAAGTCAATTGAAAAATCATTAAAAGAAAATCGATAATAAAGAGTGAAGCTAAAATCCTTTCAGGAATTTAGGATATATGATTGTTACAATGATTTAATTATAAACAATTGAATTGAATATTAAAATTAATTTAAGAATTCGTTGTTCGAATTTAATTAATGTCCTTTCAATATAATTCAATTTTATAATAATTCAAACTTTGGTTTATGTCACCCAGTAACACAAATGATCAAGTTTTGATCGGTTTTTAATTAGAAAAAAATATTTCTTGGCAAATATCAAAAAATAAAAAAATATAATTTATTATATAAAACTGAATAATGTTTTAATTTAATTTAATTGAAATATTAATATATTTTATAAAATATGTTAAAGAAAATATAGAATAATAATCAGCAATAATTACTACAATAACTGCTAGTTACGTCAATATTAAAATTCATTAAAAAATTAATTATAAGACAAGCAATAAAAATTATATTTATATGAAACCAAATTCAAAAGAATTTAATATTAAGTTCGCTCAAATTGAAATAATTCAAGTTTATTAAAATTTCGTAAAATAATTTGATTTTTAGTATTTGTTAAAAAAATTCCAGAATATTTATTTTACTTGCGCTTTTAATTATCTTACAAATTATTCATTTTAATTCCTTTTGTTTAAATTTATAATTTTATTCATTCGATTTATTTTTTTCTTAAATCTTAAATACAAAAATATTTTTTGTAACTTTTTATTATTTCTTCAATCTCGATTTTTCAAACTGCTCTTTATAATAATTAAATTACTATATATTTTATATAATACAAATACATTAAATATTGTCGTAAATACTGTAGTAAAGTCGGCATTCATTAAAGCTATTTCATGATACTCCAAAAAGATCTCAACAATAATAAAATTTAGAATGGGATACAAGAAGAGAGTAAAAACTAAAAGGAATTATATTTATTTTAATAAATTAATTATAAACAATATTACACAAAGTTTAAAAATAATTCGCTTTATAAATACAATACAAAAAACATTTAATGCGTAATTTCGTTTTGTTTTAATCTTGTCTGTTTAATTATTGATTAATTAATAAAATTTAACATTTTTATTTAATGTATTAATGAAATTTGAAATTTTCGACGACAAAAAAGTCATTTCACATATTTGGTTTTTAACTAAAAACATTTGTTCATGAAAAAATTTATTTTTTGAAATCGGAATTGAATTATCAAACAGATCACAATTTCAATGTTAATAACACAACATAAAATTGGCTAATGAGAGAAAGCCACTAACACAATCAGGCAATCAATCAAAAATTAAATTCACCACGTTGTGGTATTTTAAATAAAATTTTTTGATTTATCGATAATTTGGCGCTCATTTTTTATTTTCTTTGAATTCCTTTTTATATGAATGAGTTTTATTTATTTAATCACTGGCAATGTCCAAGATTGATTGGTAATATAAATGAAGGCTAAATCATAATTGAATTAATGGCAACCGAAAAGTCTCCTGGATCATCAGAATCACTCTTCATACATATTCATCCGACTGAGATATGCGACTCGACTTACTCTTACTTCTCCTGGGGGATCAAACATTCGCTCGACCAG
>MQRK01241772.1:31378-46781 GCA_001938485.1 Girardia tigrina | reverse complement strand
AATATTGCGTAGATATTCTTGCTTCGGTATCTTGCCTCCTCTTGTATCTTTCTTATGATACATATCGCTTGTGCTGTACTTCTTTAAACGAAACTTGAATATTATCCCAAACACCTTCCGTGCAAAGATAGATGTATAATTGTTTAAAAAATAAAGTTTATCGCTAAAATCTCAATTTTTTAATCAAAACTAATTAAAAATATATAACCATCATGGTCAAGTTATCAAGATAAAAATAAGAAGGAAATATATATATTAAAGGTTACCCCGACAAATGCGTGTACTACAAATGTGCTAATAAGAGGGTATCCAGACAATTGTTCTTAAAAAATTGCTCACCAAAAATTCCTCCCTAAAAAAATTGCTCCTCTCATTATTACTACTTATTAAAATTGCTCCCTTAATTATTGCTCGCTAAAAATTTGCTCATCGAACATAAAATGAATCCATGAAATATTAGGTTTAGGTTAAAGGTTAGGGTTACGGAGTTAGAGTTAGAGTTAGGTTAAGGGTTAGAGTTAGAGTAGGGGTTAGGTTAAGGATTAGGGTAAGGTTTACGGAGTTAAAGGTTACTTTTCAATCTAACCTTAAAAGATCGCATCATAAAAACTGTACTATATTTTATGCATCTATATTATACTTGAAGTTATTTTTTGCTATTAAAATTCACTCTCGAGCAATTCGTAGAGGAGTAATTATTTCGGAGAGAATTTTTTGCGGAGAATTTTTATGTAAATTTAAAAAGGGATTACATATTTAAAGAGTATTTTTTTAAAAAAAATTAATATAATTAATGACATAAGTTGAGCTGTTTCCAACGAAACTTCTTTTGTGATGTTCAGAATAATTTGTCGAAGTTTCTCAAAGGTGTGTACAGCGCGTCCACGTATATTTTATTGGATTTTGTCAGATTTATTCTTGGAATTTTCTTGGACATGCACAGGATAAGTAATATTCAGTACTGTCCCATTAGTTTCTTTCCTCAGTCGTCCAGTACACTCTCGTTTGACTCATTTCTATGAAGATGATCCATCTTTTCTCGCTTGTCACATCGATATCTATACCATTCGTAAAGAATTTGGTCCTTTTCTTTCTTCATAATATTCAAACTTAATTTCTTTGTTTTTAGTTATTTAAAACGAATTTATTTTTATATTTATCAAATTATATATTTTTAAATTTACAATTAATGAATTAACGATATAAATATAAAGTCAATATATTTTCAAAAAAATTTATTAAATTTATAATTCAAAAATATTATTATTAATTCGTTAATACTAAATATATATTTTAAATATAAATTCAAAAAGTGTATAAACTTTTCATCACTTTTTCAATCACACGCGTGTTCTAGACATTTCTAAGAATGAATCTGAAAAAACCCTAATCAAATATACGTAAATAACGTTGCAGAACCTCTACAAATCGAACATCACAACATGAGTTTCGTAGCAAGCAGCTCGACTGTTGCCGTTAATTATATTAAATTTTTAAAAAAATATTCATTAAATATTTAGGGATTAATGAAATTTATTCATCGTAATATAGCCTAATAAGATTTTAATTATAGATGAAATCAGTTAATTTGAGAAATAAATAAGCGAAACAAAAACTTAAAATGAAGAAGTTTAATGATCCGCCATCGCAATAACATTATAATATAAAAGCTAATATCCAAATGAAACAAAATTAGACCTAATGATTAACAAATAGCATCCAAATTGACAATTAATTTTAAATTTCTAAAAAAGAAATAAGTTTTTATTCAAATGACATAAAAAAAAGTATAAAAGGTATAAAAAGGAGAAATGTTTAAAAAGAGAAAATACCGTCAGAGAAAATATTGATTTGGGTATACTTCCTTGATTAACTTCCTTGATTATACGCTCCCGGATTGCTGGTATGGCGAAAAGCCAGCAGAGATTCGCAAAAAAATATAATATTTTGTAATATTAAACAAGATTATAAAGAAAACATCAATTCCTTTTCGCATAACGGTGTCAGAGAATGGGAATCAATTCGCATAACAACCAAATAGGCTGATTGTACAAAGAGCCCCTCGGATTAATAAACAATTCCAATAGCCGTAATGTAGGGGAAAGTAATATTGCAGAACACAGAAAGATTGATATTTGTGATCTAAATATCAATATCAACATTATTAATTTCAAATTTTGGTGCCCTCGTTTCAATAAGTTACATCTTTATATTTTAATAAACTAATAAATTTTATGTTTTAATAAAAAATATTAAATAAATGTTTAATTAATTAATTTTCCATAAAATAATTATATTTTTAAATTAAATTTTATAATTATTAATTATTTATTAATTCGTTTTAACAAGAAATATAATACAATGATAAAAAATATAAAAGTATTTACTTAACTATTTTTATATTATTTTCTTGATTTGATATAATATGTAAAACGAATAAATTGTTATTAATCCAAATATTTTATTATAAAATATTATTATTTTTCGAAAAACATTGATATATTTAAATGTCTAATAAATCAAATAATAAATAATAATATAATTGAAGGAATTCATTTTTTATTACCCAGAGAGTTTTATAAAAAAATCTTTTAACAAATTTAAAGCTTTACAGAATTTTTTAATTAAAATTTTTTTATAAATAAAAATATTAAAAATCCCAAAAATTATTATTCATTGTATTCAGATTATTTTAAGAAATTAAAAAAAAACTTTCTTTAATAAATTTAGTGATATTGTAAAGTTAATTGTTTTAACTGTTATTTATTATATTTTTTTATCACAAAAGTCGTTTGTTTTAATTATATATTTATACACTGCAAGTTTAATATTTAAATATTTAAACAGTCTTCTTTCATTCAAATGATTTATTTAAACAGCCGATTTTGTTAAAATGAAGATAATAAAAGAATATTTACCGCTAATATTTTATTATATATATAAAAGTTTTTAATGTTGTGAGTTTTTCTCTATATGTTTAAAAACTAGAAAAAATAGTAAAATAATAATATTTATATGTTAGAGAACTGAATATATGATGAGGCGTTTTGAGAAATTTTTATTCTTTTTTATCAGGTTATTCTTTCGTAAAGTAAGGCGAATTCCTTGTTCTTTCAGAACTGGAGTCGGTAACCTTTTGGTTATTGTGGGTCTTCCGAGATGACATGAATTTTTCTAGAGGACTGAATTGTTGGTTTCTATTTAGGGGTTTCCTTCCAAATAATGTCTCATGGGCCTCTCTTTAGAAATAATATTGAAAACATTAAAATAAGAAAATGAAAAAATTATGCAAAGTTTTTTAAAGTAAGAAGTAAATAAATATAATATATATTCTATTAATTGATTTTAATTGGGAATTTATAATCTGAATAAACAATATTTACACAAGAAATTAGAAAAAAAATCAATACACTAAAAACTTAACGATTTATTTTAGAAAGTCTAATCTTGGTACACTGTAATAATATTCAAGGTTGAAAGAATATACAGAAATGCTTGTTCCTATCAGTAAGGCGGCAAATATTGAAAACAAGAGCGGCTCAAAACACACAAGAATGTTGTCAGTTTTTATGGATAGTGGTTACTTTGTGTTTGATTTGCAACCAAATAATGAAATAGAGCAACTTCTCATTTTGAAAAACAACGATTCTGTGTAGATCATTCAACATTTTTTTGGAACCTTCTACTCGTACTCTCTGATTTTCATTTAACGTATGAGGCACCCACCTGGTGTAAACACTGTTCATGATTTGAGTATACTTCCTTGATTAACTTCCTTGATTATACGCTCCGGGATTGTTGGTATGGTGAAAAGCCAGCAGAGATTCGCAAAAAATATAATATGGTTATATAATAAAAAATATAATAAAAGTCATCCATCAGAATTCTTTGAACTCTTGACCGGCTAATCCAGTGATATGGAAAATTGTACTTATAATCATTACCATTTGATCCTTCTCCTCCAGGTAATGCCCTTAATTAATATTTTCTTCTGTTCTTCCATCTGTCATTCTCCTTTATTAAAAACATCACAATTTGAGTGTAATCATTTATTTACAACACAAACAAATTCCTCAAAAGAATTTTCAGTAAGCATCTTTCTTTGTTTGATATAGTTTTTGTTTCTGTATTCAAATCTAAAAAATCAATCAATGGGAAAATTTTAATATTAACTTTTAATTTCTCAAAATTATTTTGCATAAAAAAGCATTAAGTAATATTTTAAAATATATTAAATTAAATAAGTTAAAATCGTTACTAAAAATATTATTAAAATTTATATTTATAGAAATTTAATTAATTAGTATTTAAAAATTAATCCCATTAAATTAATTTGATTAGATTCAAATAATTAATCAATAAACATATCAATCCCATCTGAGTATGAAAGTCACAAATCAAAACAGCATACAAACAACAAACTTACAACATTCCAAATTATCCCTCACATCCCCCTCGATTTAAATGGCTTTAGCCATTCTTCATTTTTTATTAATATTTTACCATTATCGAGTTGCAATTCGTAACTTCTTTCATGTCTCCGTCTTATTATCATTGCAGGGCCAATATATCTGTCGCCTTCTTTTGATGCATTTTCATTTTTTATCAATACCTGGTCTCCAACCTTAAAATTTTTCTCGTTTCCGGAGTTTTTCCTCTTTTCCCATTTGGTTTCTTTTAACTTCTTTATTTTTCCACCAATATCTTAATTTCTTTCCAAATATTATTTCTGCTGGTGAGATACCTATCGGGAGTTGAATGGTACCATTCATCATAAATTCTATTTCTGATAATACTTCCATCCAATCTCTATGCGTTCCATTCTTTATTCTGATAATAAGAGCCTCTCTAATTGTTCTAAATTGTCGCTCATTAATTCCATTGGTATTGTGGTGATACGGGCTTCAATAAAATACTTCTATCATATACTTCTTCAGTGTTTCTTTAAATACTTCTGATTCGAATTTTTTGCCTCTATCCACATGGATTTCTTTAGGTGTTCCATATTTATATATCCATCTATCCAGCAATATTTTCCGTAACGATTTCTCGTTATGGTGAGAAACGGCATTCAGGTTAACATATCGGCTAAATTGATCAATTATCGCTAAAATATACTGGTATCCATTAACATTTCTCTTGAATTGACCACAAAAGTCAATATATATCTTCTGGGAAGACCCTTTTAGCTAACTTTCCTTGATTCGATCTAGTCTCTTCGTATTCGCTGTCGTCATTGTATTCATCAATTTCCTCAACTGGGTATTGTCGATTTTGAGGTCTATTACGGTATCCTGCATTATTTGCTTTCTTCTAGTCGCTGTTTCTGCTGTACTGTTCTCTTTCCTTAAATCTATTCTTGTTGAGATAACATTGAGTTCTGTAATGGCCATTTCTGTTGTTGTCTTCTTATGTACGCTTCTTCTTGACATGCATAACATTTTAAAATTTCTGTAATAATTTTTTTCGGTTTGAATCCATTATGTCCTTATCTTGTCTATTTACTTTCGTATATGCTGCCACTGTTTCTTCACTTTCCATTTTACGTAGTTCGTACATATTGGTGACTAAGCTTTTTGTATCTTTGGTTTCAGTTGTTCCGCTTAGTTTTAATTCTTTTTTGATTTCATAAATGTTAATCTTATTTATACAGGCCAGGTTGATTAGTTCATTTGTAGACAATTTTTCTTTTATGGATTCACAAGTTCTTCTGCTTTTTTGTATGTTTCTTCTGGGTTGGAGGATCCCCACCGTAAGTTCAACAACTTCTTCATTGTATCCAGAATGGATTTTTCTTTAGTAAATGCAGCCTTCAATTTTCTTTGTAATTTTTACCGTCCATCTCTGAATATGTTTTTATTGCCGACGGTGTCATAAACACAGTCACCATCACTATTTTCCTCTCTTCTGCTATACTCATAATGTCGGAATAGCGTTCGAAATTATCAATTAAATCTTCCAAATCCGATTTTGATCCATTGATTTTTTCACATCCCATAATGTTTGTTGTCATATGATTCGTGGTCGTCATATTAAAAACATCACAATTTAAGTGTAAACATTTATTGTAAACACAAACAAATTCTTCACAATAATTCTCAGTAAGCATCTTTCTTTGTTTGATATAGTTTTTGTTTCTGTATTCAAATCTAAAAAATCAATCAATGGGAAAATTTTAATATTAACTTTTAATTTCTCAAAATTATTTTGCATAAAAAAGCATTAAGTAATTTTTTAAAATAAACATTAATTTTTTAAAATATATTAAATTAAATAAGTTAAAATCGTTATTAAAAATATTATTAAAATTTATATTTATAGAACTTTAATTAATTAGTATTTAAAAATTAATCCCATTAAATTAATTTCATCTGATTCAAATAATCAATCAATAAGCATATCAATCCCATCTGAGTAGGAGAGTCACAAATCTAAACAGCATACAAACAACAAACTTACAACACTAATTTAACCCTGTTAACGACATTTTTTACAGATTTTATCTATCAATTTGAATCATCATGATATAATTTAGTCAGTCTTTTTTGTAAAAGGAAGTATAGAAAAAACAAATCTTTTTCCTAGGCAGGCAATTAATGCACATATTAATTGTTTCTTACTGTAGATTGATATATGATCACTTAATTTTAAAATTAAGAAAAACACTTATTATTTTTTGTTTTATTTCAAGTCTCATATTTTATTGTTTCAAAAAGGAATTTAATAACGAGAATCAATTTGCTCCAGGTGTGTTGTTTTATTTTATCTTCAGTGTTCTATAAGTACATATATATATATATATCCTAATTTTGAACATGTAAAGTGCCTTCTTATTTATTGCACTTTTCTTCTATTGAAACTGAAACAATTTATACAAACAGATTCTGAATACATTAACATAATATATGTTACAACAATTTAGTTACATTAATAAATTAATTTCAAAAACAACAAATTACAAAATGGTAAAAGCTTAATGGAGAATGATTATTTTTTTCCAAATTAGTATTAGTTGATATTTGATTTGTTTAGAAAAAAGTAGGAAATTATCATTTAGATGGAGAACAATTTTTCTGAGATTTCTTCCACTTAGTTCCATTATGAAGGAGTTTCTGGAAAAAATATTAAATTCAAAGAAAAAATTGTATTTTATTTGTATTTTACAACTATTTCATGAAATAAATAAATAAAAAATAAATATTATTTTACTAGTTTAATTTTATTCTTAGATCAGAAATTGAAAAATCTGTAAAAAGATACGATTGTCTTTCATAAAGGTTTCCTTTTTCCTTCACAATTCCTTCAAATATTTAATCTCTGTAATTTAAAATCTTTTACAACAGTACCATATCGAAAAGTTTGCGATGATGAACAATCAACTATAAAGGATAAAATTAAAAATAAAAAAAAATCTTTAAATAAGAATTTATTTAAAAATTCCTCCTATAGTTTTCTAAATATTCTGAAAAAAATGAGTCTCGAATTTCTGTAGAAGATTATAAGATTTTTATAAGATCCTCTCTTTATTATAGTTTCTTCTTTTTGGTGATTTTTTCTAATTACAAAAATTAAATTACTTCAACTCTTTTTAGATAATATATTTTTTAAGAATTTTTGTTCGGTTTTAGTTTTATTTTTAAGTTTATAAAAGTTGAAATCTTTAGAAAAAAATAAAGATTTTCTTTTATTTACAAAACTTGAAATTGAATTATTAAATGAATAGATATGAAATTTCTTTTTGCTGAAAATTTCATCAGCTTTATTAGTGAAAGTTGTACAGTTTTTGTCTCCAAGTATTTATTTGGTAAACGCTACCGATATTCTTGATCAAATTATCAGAATCGTTATTGAGTTCTTGATCAAAAGACGTTGTCATTAATAGAAAACTTTATTTCTACCACAATTTGAGTTTTTTAAACGGTTCCATGACAATTCGACACAAGACAATTCGACACAAGACAATTCGACACAGACAATTCGACACAAGACAATTCGACACAAGACAATTCGACACACGACAATTCGACACAGACAATTCGACACAAGACAATTCGACACACGTACAATTCGGCACAAGACAATTCGACAAAAATTTTTTAATTCGACATATTTTTCATTCATTTCGACACAAATTTTTTTAATTCGACACATTTTTTTTAATGGGACAAATAACTAAAATGAAATATTTTCATTATTACTACACATTTTTTGAAACTCGACATTTTCAATAACTCTATTTTTGGTTAGACTAATGAGTTATATCAATGAAAAAATATCAATTTTTATGAAAAAATCAATTGTTATGAAAAAATATGTATTTACTATGAAAAATATGTTTTTAATAAAAAATATGTATGTAATGTAAACATATCATTTTAATATGAAAAAAATCAATTCTGACATATTTCCTATCAACTTATATTGAGGGTGCTCTTGGTAGAGCTCCTCAGTTTCCAATAAAATGCTGGAACCATTTCGATTCTGCTGGTGAGCAGACACCAAAAACTACAAATTGTTGCGAAGGTTTCCACAAAGCTCTTAATGCTATATTTCAATGCAGCCACCCCAGTGTTTGGACCTTGCTTGATGGACTTGGAAGAGATATAGCTTGTCACAGACTGACTTTGGCAAATGCTCTGTCAGGTCGCCTTGTGGTTGTAAAGAAAAAATATATCATTGAGTGAGGCTATTGCAATGGCTGAGCAAGAATACAATTTGAATGCATCGAATGATGAAAAACTGAAATATACTTGCGTTGGCTAGCTAATTTGCAATGAATAGAATGTTAAAAATTAACTTTTACTGTGTCGAATTAAAAAAATTTGTTTCATAAAAATTGATTTTTTTCATATTAAATTGATATTTTTTCATTGATATAACTCATTAGTCTAACTAAAAATATAGTTATTGAAAATGTCGAGTTTCAAAAAATGTGTAGTAATAATGAAAATATTTCATTTTAGTTATTGGGCGAATTAAAAATCTGTGTCGAATTGAATGAAAAATATGTCGAATTAAAAAATGTGTCGAATTAAAAAATTTGTGTCGAATTGTACGTGTGTCGAATTGTCTGTGTCGAATTATCGTGTGTCGAATTGTCTTGTGTCGAATTGTCTGTGTCGAATTGTCTGGTTACCTCCATAAATATATAATTCACCTTTAACATTTTTCTCTGATATTATTCATCATGTAACCAGACAATTCGACACAAGACAATTCGACACAAGACAATTCGACACAGAAAATGCGACACAAGACAATTCGACACACGTACAATTCGACACAAGACAATTCGATACAAGACAATGCGACACAAGACAATTCGACACACGTACAATTCGACACAAGACAATTCGACACAAATTTTTTAATTGGACACATTTTTTTTAATGGTACAAATATTTTATTTCGACATTTTAAAATTTCGATTATTTTATTTTAGTCCAACACTTTTTTTAATTCGACCAATAACTAAAATGAAATATTTTCATTATTACTACACATTTTTTGAAACTCGACATTTTCAATAACTATATTTTTAGTTAGACTAATGAGTTTTTCTGTATTTAATATAAAAATATCACTTTAATATGAATTAATGTTTTAAAAATGCATTCGTTTACAATTCAGCCTGCCATATTATTTTGAACATAGATTTCAATTTTTATATATTTTATATAAAAAATCAATTATATGGGGTAGTAAGAGTATTGTGGAAACCTTCGCAACAATCTGTAGTTTACTCATTAGTCTAACCAAAAATATAGTTATTGAAAATGTCTTGTTTCAAAAAATGTGTAGTAATAATGAAAATATTTCATTTTAGTTATTGGTCGAATTAAAAAAAGTGTTGAATTAAAAAAAACTAATCGAAATTTAAAAATGTCGAAATAAAATATTTGTCCCATTAAAAAAATTTGTGTCGAATTGAATGAAAAATGTGTCAAATTAAAAAATTTGTGTCGAATTGTCTTGTGTCGAATTATCTGTGTCGAATTGTCGTGTGTCGAATTGTCTTGTGTCGAATTGTCATGGAACCTATTCATCAATAATGGAATGGTTACGATGTCACAATAATTAAAGAGACTGTCCGTCATCTCTGTAAACGAATTCAGTATTTTAGAACATAAGAAAAAATATAAATATGATATCAATATTGATAATTGAAAATTTCTGTGTAAGAATTTTGATAGTTATTGAGAGAGAGTGTCGTGTGGAGCATTGACGATTAGGTTGAAGTTACCCTAAAATCAGTGTTCAATTAGCAGTCTCAGCTAGTTTATTGAGAATGTTCGATGAGCAGGATTTCATGCAATCATTATTTTGCATTTTTATTCGTGTAAATTAAATTGGTTTACTGACACTTAATCACATGTTTATTTAATCGCGTCCCATAATTAAATGTTGAAAAGAAAAAAATAAAAAAATTAACTGAATACAATAAAATAAAAATTACTTTTTACAAGTGGATATGGTTCCGCCTTAGGAAAAAAGTTCACCAGTGTGGATTTACGTACAATAGTAATTAAAAAATAAAACAAGAAAAAATGCATTTAATCAACCAAATTTATTTATCATACAGATGACGAATTGCTTTTAAAAATATAAGCATGTCAATTCTTCCAAAATTTGTCAAAGCTTCTGATCATCTTGTATTAAGCATTCGATACTTCCTTTTAGGAATTTGAATCTCACCGGTTGCACCTTGTAAAAAATATGCTTTTTGTTGGTACATATCTTTTTTAAAAAACTTCCATAAAGTAGGATGGTGGCATGAAAATAAAGATTGTAAAGAATAATGCCAGCCTTCAATTACATTATTAGTTCTTGCTATTCCACTACTTCCGGCTAAAAATGAATTTATTTATCCAAGTGTTTATTGGAAACAAGGGCTCAGCAAAAGTTATATTATCCCCACGGATTCTTCTTCCTCTTATATAAGTTCTTTCAAAATAATTAATAAATTCATTCAATTCTTCAGTTTCTCCGGTTTGAGCCTTTGCAAGAATATCAAATGCATCTTCAACATTTTCAGGAGGAACAAAGGCTAAAGCAGCAAATGATCTAATATATTCTCTTACTTCATCATTAGTTTCATGTATAGATTTAATTTTTCATATAAATATTTAAAAAGGGAATTTTTAAAAAACAACAAATTTTCGTCAAAATATATTGTTATTAATTTCGACGGATCAACCATCATCATCCGACTGAATTAACGATGATATACTCGCGTTTATATATCAAAGCAATGATTATGTAATCATTATGTCATTTAAATCATGAAAATACTTTCAATAAAGTTGAAGAGGATGGTGTTTGGACATTGATTTTAGGATCAAAAGATTTGATCAACACATCACCCTCTCCGAGTAATTATCAAATTGATAATAATAATTATCAAAAAAATGAAAAATCAAATACAATAAATAGCGACAAAAACAAAAATCAGATAAATAATAAGTATGATAATATTGATTTTGTTTTGACTGTTCCTACTCTGAGGGTTTCTGGAAATTCAAAAATTCTATTTTGAAACATGATGAAAATAATTTATTAAATTTAAAAATTGTATTTAGATCATGTAAGATAGGAAGTTTGTTTAGTAGTAAATCTATCACTCCAACTGGGTTATGTTCCAATTTAGTTTATCAATATAAATGTAATGGGTATGACACCATATACATCGGAGAGACTTGTCGTCATCTCTGTAAACGGATTCAGGAACATAATCGCAGGGAAAGTGATAGCAATATTACTCAACATAAGAAGAACTGTTTGAATAGTAAAGTTGATGTAAGTAATTTTAAGATTTTGTGTTCACAATTTGATAATCACTGGGAGAGGGTGATGTGTGAAGCATTGTCTATCAAATCCTTTGATCCTAAAATCAATGTCCAAACACCATCCTCTTCAACTTTATTGAAAGTATTTTCATGATTTAATTTTTATTTGATATTTTTTATTTCATACAAATTTTTATCTAACATTAGCAATTGTATTTCACGTGATTAAGTGTAGTAGCACCTATTAAATTATCAATCAGTGACCTGAAGATGACGATTGATCGTCAAAATATATTGTCAATAAATATGTTATTTAATAGATGAATTTTGTTTTTGATAAAAAATTTTCACCTGTATCAATTATTATCAATAACAAATAATAATATTGATTATTGTTATTATTGTTATTTGTTCTTGGTAATCTTCAGTGGTTCAAAAGAGTGTCGAATTTATCGAAATATCCGAAAGCCGTCCAATTGCCAAACGCAGATGAAAGTGAGAAAAACGAGTTCTATATTGTCGTCGAGACAGACGGAGGCGACTCGCGATTGTCGATAGAGAATGTCGTGAAAGACAGCGGTCTTGTGGTATCGATTCTGAGATTCAAATCGGTGATGGAAGAGGACGCGGGCAAATACGTTCTGTTTGTGACGAGAGGCAATTACGGGATGAGCTACAGGACCGTGCATCTGGTCATTCAAGGTGAGACCGCGATCGTATTGCGTGTGTGTTGCATGAGTCTTCACCGATAAAATTTAAAAGGGATGGGACAATTAGATGGGGTCGATAAAGCGCGGCGCGTTCAAATGAGTACCCGAGTTAAGGTAAAAAAATGTGCGAGCAAATTTTTAGTTTTCCGTGCGATTAAATCAATCAATACAGGTTTTAATTTCGGCAATTGTTTTGTTTCCTCAAGCGCATTAAAATTTTTGTTGCGACATTTTGAGATAGTTTTAGACGCGTAATACCGCAACTTGATCAAGTTCTTTGTGCTGCAGAACAAGACGTACAGGGATGTCTGACATCTCCGCAGTCAACTTACCCACTTGATTCCTCATCCCTGACAACTGCTGTATATTGGGACAGAGAGTATGAAGAAAGATCAGGTCGCTCACAAGAAATGTTTGATGTAGTCGATGAAAAATTGGAGAGAATGGTCCAATAAGAGCGTCGAATTACCATGCAAACGGTGTCAAAGAAACTCAGCATCTGTGTTGGTACAGCCCACACCAAAAGGTCGAACTTCGCTTCTCGACTGGTGAAATGATGCGAAACCACTTGGAGCGCAGTCAGACCAACTTGAGCCTGTGGGACTTTGTCGTGACACTTTCCTGGCAAATGTAATTACGGAGAACGACACGGCATTCAGCGTGTATCTGTCCAAAAAAAATCCTGAGTCAGCAGAGTGGAAACTGCCCGGAGAGAAGTCATCTTTGAAGATGTGAACGAGCGATGACGACTTCTATGTTCTGGGATTATACAGGTGTTATTCTCATGGACTTCCCTGGTACAAGCGTCACCATCAACGTCACCATTACAGCAAACGCGTACCGACTGCCAGAAAGATTAGACGGAAGCAAACAACATCAGAATGCGCCAGTGCGCACAGCGGGCATTTCTCGGGCCACAATTACAGCTGCTGGACTCGCGCTTGTGGATCATCAGCCATACGCCCGAATTCGACCTCTTCAGTCTCCCAAAGAAGCATTTGAGAAGCATCCAGTTTGGATCCCAAGTCACCTTGAAGGTTACCGTGGAGGATTTCTTCGCCGCATGTGTCCCAGAATTTAAGAATGGCGTGGAAGTGTGCGGAGCGAAATGGTCATTGTGTTGAAAAATGATTCCTTTATTCGTTAAGTTTGTGGTGTAATAAAATGGCACTTTTGGAATTCGTTTTCTCTGTCAGGCCGGAAATAACGTAACTTAAGTAGCGGAAATTTTACGTCTGTCGATAAACCAGAACACAAAAGAACATTGACAATTCAGTTGACAATTCGTTCTCGTTGGATGAGTTAGAACTCGATAGAACTTGGATTGTGGTGTTAAATAGGAAGTAGAGATGGGCGTTCATCCTTAAAAGTCTCAACCCGACCCGAATGTCAATGAATCTTTATTGGACAACAAATTATCGGTGTTCTGCGAATGATGGGAGGCCCATAAAAGCCGACACATAAAGCACTTTATCTAGGCCAGTTGGTGAAAAATGAACGCGTCTTTTAGTTATTATTAAACCGGTTTCACCGAAGGCTCTCTCTGATGTTGCACAAGAAGAAGGTACGCTAAAAGTAAGTCGAGAGACTGGAGACAAAAATTTAAAAAAACTCGCATGTAAATAAGTGATGACACTTGCACTTGCGTCAACGATTGGCTGAACTAGTTTCGAAGTCTTTCTTATGTACAGAAGGGCGGATGATCGATGCTCAGAGAACAGAAAAGTGGACGAATCTTTAGTCTGAGGATCCAGGAAAACAGCAGCAAATGAATAGAAGAAAGCCGCGCCAACTATTTATCACCAATAGCAAGACTTGCTACTCTCTTTCCTGTATTGAGTGAAACTCGCTGGCATTCTTGAGAGCACAAATGCTGCAGCCGCCTTGTCCAGTAAACAACACGGTGGATTGATGCATTGGGTCGGGTTCGCGTCACAATTGCTCATCTCTAGTAGAAAGTAAACTTTTCCATAAAGGTGAACTCGAGATAACAATTCCAGCTAATCGATTACTCCGCTTGTTTAAACTGCAGCGTTAGTTTCTATTCTATAAATCCAATGTCCTCTTCAATTGAGTAATATTTAAGATTTTGAATTTGAGTAATTCTGTTGGTTGAGATTTTATCAGTAAATATTATCAACTAGAAAGAGCCCGTCATGTGTAACGGGTGAGCTGAATTTTCGACTTTGAACGTTTCTGTTTTAATTTTTAAATCGTAATTATTATAATTTATTATTGATTGTTTCGAATTCTGTGTTGATTTAACAGTCGGTCAGTTAAATCGGCTCCCGGAACCTCGATGTGCACTATGCAGAGTTATCTCAGCTTTACGCGGATTTACTCACTGTTCCTCCACCATTTCTTATTTTATCAGCACATGTGTGATCACAGTGAAATTTGAGCTTGACCGACAAACCAGATGATGGATTGATTTTCAGCAATACAATTCGTGAATGAGTGATAGAAATCGCCGTTTATCAAATAAATTTGTATTTTCATAAAGATTCTCTCGAAATTCCGAGTAGGAATCATCTAAATCGTCATTATTCGAAATCGGCGTTAATTTAACCATTTAACGACTTGTACGGTTTTCGATCGATTTCATCGATTTCCGGGCGTCTTTCGGCGAAGGAGTTGCACCGACAGAATTGTATTGATGCGGGATTCACTCCGATTCGTCTGCAATTTCACATTGAAAAGCGTGACCGACAAACAAAGAAACACACTTTTAGACAAATATTATATATATATATATTTTAGGATTTAATTGAATATTAATGGCAATTTTTACATATATATTAGGTTGGTCGAAAAATAATGGCGGTTTTGGGACACAAACTTCAAAGACGTGCAAATTCACAGAAACAAAAGTTTATTAATCAAAGTATGAACCGTTGGCATCAATAC
>MQRK01241772.1:1650-25365 GCA_001938485.1 Girardia tigrina | reverse complement strand
CAATCAAAAATATTCTCTCCTCCGTTGACAAAACCATTTTCAATTGGAATTAACTTCGCAATAAATTGACTTTCGTCAATGATTAGATTGAAAATCAAAATGATATTTTTTTTTAAAAATTTAAAACGCTCAGTGTCAAGGTCAAAGTGTGTAGGTGTGTTTTTTGTTCACGAATCTATTTCATAGTTCGATTTCATAGAAATTTGCATTTAAAAAGTCTGCTACAACGCTCATTATCTAAAAATAAACCAGACAATGAAAGGTGCACATTGACTTTCTGAACGCACTGTATAATATGTAAAAACTAATATTAATTTAGTCTGAAGACGGCATTGGGTAATCCACCGAAATTAATTACAAAACCAAAAATAAATTTTAAAAAATGGCGTTCAGTTTTTATTTAACTATAATTTCTATTATTTTGTAAATTATTTTACATGATTTTAAAATATATTTTAATAATCCTAATTTTTATTTAATTGCAAACATGTTATCGTTGTGATTCTTTTTTATAAATTTGAAAATCTAAGAGTTCTTCTAATACTCACAATAATTACTAATTTTTCTCAATTGACAAAAAATCTGGGAAATGACTATAATATTCGTGTTCAACATCAAATTTTGGATATAGTAGATGCAAAGACTTCTGTGTATAAATTTTAGTATTTTAGTAGTGTTATTGATAGACAGATAATTTATACTTAATCGACAAAATTTTCTATCGAAAATTTCTTCAGGAACCACAGATGCTTCACAAAAAAATCATCCAAGATTGATAATTTATATTGCAATTCCGATATTTATTCTCATTCTATGTTTTGGAGTAATGTTTTACTGTTGGTCCAGAAACCATGGGGTTAGAAGAGCGGAATGTTCGAAATCTTTTTGTATCGGATCTAGTTCCGCTTCAAGTTCAACAAACATTAAATCTTTTAGAAGTCATTACCCTCCTAGTACAGGTACCGGATCAGCTGCAACCGGCAAATATTCAAATGGATCTTCATTTACAATGGGAAAAAAGAATTCCTCAGGAACAACAGATAATACATTACCCCAGTCGTTAGGAGGATTACCGCTGCTGCCCCAACAGAGCAGCAGCAGTAGCAGCAACAGACCGTTTTCTCCCGCTGTAAATGGCAATGTAATGATCCAAGAACAACTGTTATTCGATCCTATAACAACAGCAGCACATTTTAATCCAACCAATGATTCGATCCATTTCTCTTACGCAAAAACCCCGTGCCAACAGTTGACATTTCCCCACAGCAATTCTCGAGTGTCGAACTCGTCTCATCCAAACACAAACAGCAGCAGTAGTAATTGTAGCGATCATACAAACATGTCATTTTCGAATTCTCTTCAGCCGAACTTTAAAGTGTCTAAGGCGCAATCAATACCTTCAAGCAGTGTCCAGTTGTGTCCGGCAACGGTCGCCTTTAGCGCCCCTTCTAGTCAGCTTACTAATGTTCCAGTGTCGCCCTACTATCTCCAGCAAGGGTTCGAATCCAATCTCATTAATCTCACAGCCAATCCGCACATGTATCCCCATTATCCCGATGTCACCGCATTGGTCAATAACAATCAACTCTGCGGCCCAGATTATTTTCCAGGACATAACTCATCGTCTCCTTCAAATACGTATTCTTTTACCTGATTCGAATACAGCATGCTAAATCAGTTTTGTAAATGATAATATATATTTATGATCGCCTCTTTGTCTTTTTATTTGCGTGAATCAAAATTTTCAGTCTTTCATCATCTGATTGCGGTTTACTTTTCGACCGGAAATGTTTGTACTGAATTTTCAACAGAATCAAATGAAAATCGTAATTTAAGTGATACAAATTTACATAGAAATATTTGTTCTGTTCATGTGACAACATAAGTTTATAAGACTCCGATTGATAATCTCTGTCCATTGGTCCAAATGACGCACGTTCTCCACAATATTTGTTAGTTGTACAAATATGAAAGTTCGTTTTTTTACGATTTAAAAAAATTAAAATTCCAAATAAATTTTTATTAAACTTTTATTAACAACATTGTTCCAATTTATCGGTAATTTATGGATTCCATCAAAAAAGAATTGAGGTTGTTTCGACGCAATCCATTTATCGAGCCATTTTCGCACTTGTTCGTGTTTTGTGAACTTCTATTCCGCCAATCCGTGAGCCGTTGATCGAAATAAGTGATGATCCGATGGAGCAGTGTCAGGAGAGTAGGGCGGGTGTAGTAAGATTTCCCAGTTCAGTTCTTTTATTGCATTTGTGACCGGTTTTGCAATATGAGGTCTCGCATTGTCGTGAAGCAATATCGGACACTTGTCTCTTGTGGTCCATTCCTGTCGTTTGGGGGCAACTTCTCTGTTCAGATTGATTAATTGCTCTCCATAACGAGCCGTCGTAACAGTTTCGTCAGGTTTCAGAAGTTTATTATACAAAATACCTTTCTGATCCCACCATATGTAGATTTTGTTTTTTTTTCATTGCAAGATTACATACATCATCATCAATTCGCACAAATTATGTTGCTAAAGATTGGAGATCACAAAATGCTTCCCTGAAATTCATTTTTAGAATCTTGTAATCTGCGTTGCACACGACCAATTCTTCTTAGAATGTCATTCCAGAAATGTATGAGCGTTATAAAATTAAAATTGAATATGTTTGGTAATAAAATAACAGCTTCATCTCTAGTATCATGTGTGGTTGTATTACCATTTTCTAATTTTTATAATAAATCAACTTATTGTTCTAGTTCGTCGACAATAGTGCCAGATGCTTCTGCTCTGGCGCCCCATCGAGTGACAGATTTACGTTTAAGAGTATTTTTCAATAATTCTCTCGTAATGTTGAACGTGAAAAGAAGAGATAAATACTTTCAATGATTCCAAAACAAGTTACAACTTTTGGATCCTCTTTTGCTGAACTAACTCCTACTAAACTTAATGAATGATTGTCGCAATTAACAAACAATGCTAAATTATTTTTTCCTACAATTCTTTTTTGGATACCAGATACACAACCCGACACTGAGATCTACAATTAGCTAATAAAATTTTATTGCAATTCAATTTTTTAATCGCTCTTTCCTTTGAAGCTACATACTTAGCATGGATTTCAATAAATCTAGTACAAGTCTGTCCAGAAAGTCTTGACCGATTTATAGACAAGTGAAAGATAAGCATTTATTGTTATTTTCACCATCATCTCTAATGTGTTCAAAGTATTGTCCATTGTGAGTCACAGCCTTCTATCACCGTTCTGGGAGTTTTCTAATTCATTTGGTGAAGAAACTGCGAGGTTTATCTTCAATCCAAAACTCCAACACCACTTGAACTTCTTCCGCGGAGTTGTAATTTCGTCCTTGGAGGGCGGTTTTCATTGGGGAGAATAAATAAAAATCGGAGGGAGCGACGTCAGGTGAGTATGGTGGATGGGGCAAGACACTGAACCCGATTTCCTGCAGCTTATTTACTGTTTTGTTGGTTTTGTGGAGTCTGGCGTTATCGCGAAGGTAAGTAATTTGTTGAGCTCCACCTCCCATCAGCCGCCTCCGCTTTTGTTGTTTTGCAGCAACAAGACGATCCAGCTGTTGACAGTATGTATCCACAGTGATTGTCTGTCCATGTGAGAGAATTTCCATTAGTAATACACCTTTGCAGTTCCAAAAAACTAAAATAATGTGCTTTCTGGGTGTAAGCACACGACGAACTTCAATTAAAGGATTGTCTCCTTCTCCTCGCCAAGAATAATGATGTTATGAGCCTTCATTGTCCAAATATATCCAGGATTCATCCATGGTTTCCAATTATTCAAGAAAATCAAAAGCCGATTGCTTTGCTAACAGCTCCTTGCATATTCTTTATCTATTAGCCATTTGTTCAGGGGACAGTAGATGTGGGAACATATCGATTACACAGGTACCCTTTCCGCATTTGAATGAGATGATTTCGAGCTGTCTCCGGGGAAATTGCAATGGCAAGTGCTATGGAGCGAAATGTGCCGTATTTGTCCAAAATCAAGCTATTGCAATATAGCGTCATTAATGTTCCTTGTTTGCCTTCCAGAGCGCTGTAGATCTTCCACATTAAAATCGCCGTTTTTAAACTGTGTTACCCATCTATGGCAAGTGCTCTAACTAAAAGCACCACTTCCAAGTGCTGCATTCATCTCTTTACATATAGCGGAGGTATTCAAATTACGTTTCCAGCAGTAATATATCATCATTCGAATATCACGTTGACTCAAATTCATTTTAACGCAATTAATATACAACTTTCAAACAATATTGCAAAATAATATTTATTTTCGAAACAATTTGTTAACTGATATTTTGAAATTAGTTTTCCTACAATAGTAAAAGATGATTATTTTGAATTATAATTTACTAAATCATTCACATATGTATATGTTATCTATACTGTAAATATCATAAATATTTATCAATATGTTCACTAGATACTTATAGAAAATCATCGGTCAAAACTTTTTGGACCCACCTGTATTTTGGTACAAGTAAAGTATTTACGTTTTGAATAAAAAATAATGTTATATTGATTGATGTGAATAAAGATATTGGACCCACTGTGTCTAAAATTCAAATATTTTTGATTGAAAGAAAAATAAATTCTAAATAGAAAATATTACCTTTTCTAGTTCATATAGCTTTCCATTGTCAATATAAAATAAAAATAAGATTTCAAAGATTTATTCAAAATCAAAAAATTGCTAAAGTAAAATTATTTAAACAATTTAGACATTATAATATAATGTAATCCATATAATTCCCTGTATTTAATAAAAAATTCTTGATCTAATGTTTACAATAGTAATACAATAAAAATATCACTTTCTAATTCAATAAACTTTTTTCAATAAAACATCTACTTGACTTTAAGTATCGATTTTCAGTAATTGATTTTTGCATTGGGATTCCAAAATTGTTGCTTGTTTTTTATACAATAAATCCTAAGGGCGATTTAGAGCCCCCAAGGATGACACCCGGAGCATTATGCCACACCTGCCCCACCTTCGCTACGTCACTGCATTCAAGAAAGAGAATTAGAAATAGATTGAAGTTAGCGATAAACCAATTCGAGGAAGTATTCAGTTCTTTTTGAAGGATGGTCACAGTAAATTTTTTGGAATGCATTTATTTTATTCAAAGGTTAATAATCAAATAGAATAACTTATATTAAAATTTTATCGAAATAAATAATTATTCTTAAAGACGAATTGATTCAAAAGGTTTTTCCAAATGTCACATGGAATATTAAAAATTATCAGTGCTTAAGTGAAAAATGATATGTTAGCAGCTACGAATAACGATCTAAATACCATTAATTTCACTATGAAAAACGGTATACGAAGGAAGCTCACAGTATAAATTCATTGCTTTTGTGAAAAATCAAGACGAAATTGCCAATTACCCAATGGAATTCTTGAATTCACTCGATTTGCAAGGTATGCCTCCGCACATTTTAACACTGAAAATCGACGTGCTCATCATTCTTCTTAAAAACATCAATTCACCGAATCTTTGCAACCGTAAAAGACTTTCAGTGAAAAATATGAAAAACAACAATTCTGAATGGACAAATTAAGAGAGAATATTACTGTTGCCTCTTATTTGAAGGATCCAAACAGATATTCTATCTGAGTTCTAACGTTTGCAGTTTCCGATGCAACTTGGATTTGCAATGACTATCAACAAAGCACAAGGACAATCACTGCAAGTGTTTGGGCAATATTTGTAAAATCCATTATTCTTATATGGATAACTTTAAGTGACCTGCTGATTTATTCCTATATGTACCAGATGAAAAAACCGCTAAGCCTTTCATCTGCCCCCTCCGAGTTCACAATATGATTCCTGTCAAAACTTCTATTCTGCATCGCCGTCATTGTTCCCTGCAAAAGAAACCTCTTAATCTTTACATCGACTGCACAAAATTTTCGTCAAGCTATCGGACACCAACTCGTTCCAACTCCATTTGTAATTTGTACGTTTCCTGGCCGTAAATGCTGTTTTATAAAATCATCAATTTCAGACACTAACCTTTTTATCTGGAATGTTTATTCGTCAATCAGACGAGCGCTTGGTTAATGCAAACCAATTTTTAGCCCTCTGAAAATCTTCTCACTTTAACCTTGCTTCTTCTCGTTCAGCTCTATGTAGATGTCCAACGGAACTTCCGTTAACAAAAACTAGAGATAAGGCGCCCAGTCAGCAATCTTTTGGATCTCAATTATCATGGCAAACCTCTTGTGTCACACGCCAACGTTCCCACTGCTATCACATTTCTTCTAGTTATCTAAAATTACTTTAATATTTTGTTTTTTGTCTGAGTCCATTTAGCTTGTTGTGTTCGCAATAAACAACACAGAAACAAGAATTACTCTTTATTTTCCCAAACAGTTTTGAAACACGCACGCTTTACAATTATTCAAACAACATAACTAAATGTTTGACATTCCAATGCAAAAAAACAATGATGTATTAGCATTTCTGTGACAAAGCAATGTTCATGTAATCCCTAAGTATTGGTTTGTTACACAAAATTAGTTCATCACAAGATGGTAGGGAAAGTTAACTTATGAGACTTAATAAATTAATAAAAGCTGATAAGGACACATTAAATAATGTATCGAAAATTAAATATTTTGTAAAAGTCACAAATTTTACCACAAAATAATTAATTTTTAAACATTCATTTTTTATCTATTTTAAATTGCACAAATATTTAAATCGCGACCTTATAATCTCATAACCAATCGAGAAGATACTAATTATTCTTCAAAATAGATTTTCTGTCTTTTTCTTCATTAACAACAAATTAAATTTATTTTGATAATCCAAATTATGTAATTGTGCTCGTCATAGTGGTTCTCGATCTAAGTACCAATACATGCAATCAATTTTCCAAAAATGTGAATGATCATTTCTCTTAAAATTTTTTAAAAAAATTTAAAAATTCAAAATAATCAAACATTTTAATTTTTTTTGAAAAACTAACTTCATGAAGACCGAGAGAAAATTACTTGAAAAGTTAGCAAAGGTTAATTAATCAAAGTCATTTCTTACGCTTTGGTTCTGAATTATTGGGCACTTCAAAACGTTATTAATAATTTTGAGAAAACCGGTGAAACAGCTTCAAGTCAAGAGGATTGTTATAGAAAATCTAAATTTGATGAAAATCAAAAGAAACAAGTTATAGCCTGAGTAGATTAAAATTTTGATAAGTGTTAAGTACATATTAGCAATATCTCAGACAAATTCATTACACCCTTGACACTCTACAATAGTTCCCGCTCCACGAAATAATGGTATTACTCCTTAAAAAGATATGAATATTCTCATAAATTCTAGTAATTAGAGGTAACTCAATGCTGCAAACGAATTTTCTTAGATGAAGTTGGTTTTGTAGTGTTTACATGGTCCCAAAAAGGAAGGTACTTTTTTGTTTAGGTACTTTTGTTTATGTAAATGTTCCTGCAGTAAGAACTAGTAATACTTCTGTTCTTTTGGCCATGAAATAAAATTCAATGATTTTATATATAAAAATCGTGAAAAGCATAAAATAGAGAAGATTTCAATTTTTGAATTATTTTTTTTGTATTAAAATAAATGTTTAGTAAATATTCACTTGTATTACAGTGTATACACGAAATATAAAACAAAAATTCGAAAAATATAAAACAAAAATAGCAAAATAAAAATATCTAAATCAAGAAAAATTACTAAAAACATTTAAAACAAATTCGAAAAATATAAAACAAATAGAATAAATATTAAATAAAAGTGCTAAAAACAGAAGGAAAACAGAAAAAAATTCGAAGATATACATTTGAAAATATAAAATAAATATAATCAAAAACAAAAACAATTTAAATATAAACTAAAAATAAGGTTCCTAAACCGAAAATAAATATTGAAATAAAATCATAACTAAAAATATAAAAGGATAAAATTTGTGAAAAATTAAAAAAATTTAAGATTTTTAAAGAAAATAAAAAAAATTAAAAAAGTAATGATAATTTAAAAAACAAATATTAAAAAAAAGAAAGAATTTTTACTGCAAAATTTAAAATAGCTTAAACACAATATTATTAAAATATATAAATTATTCACAATTTTGAATTTGAAAAAATTTTAAAATGGTTAATTCTAATTTTTTATTAACCCTTAATAACCTAGAGTTTCAATTTTGATACCAATCTTTTAAACCGATTGTTCACATTACTATTAATTTTTTTTATAGGTTGGCTGTATAAAAATGTAAATAAATAAATATGTAAAATAAATATTGTGATTTTTTTAGCTATTTTTCCCTTCATCTAAACCCTCAAGCAAACACAGTAATATTAAAAATAAATCACTTTCGTAAATCAGGCTACTAAGGGTTAAAAGGATGTAAATTCGCTTGAGAATTTGGTATTGCTAAAAATTAAGTTAAAATAAATCATTTATTAAATTTATGTTTCTTGGTTGTTTTAAAAATTGAAAAAAAGCCAAAAAATTATACAAAGTTCTTTTACATAAATCTAATCAAAGGCCAAACCAAAACAAAGACACCGCCAAAAAGAATATGTTTCTATTAAAATCAAAAAGCACAATCAAAAACCAAAAACGAATTATAAACAAAATAAAAACAACAAAATATTTCATTTGTCTTTGAAGATTGCATATTTTTGCATATTTAACAAACAGTATTTTTTATAGACTATTTAAACAATAAAAAACAAATGGAACAACAACTTTAATAAAATTCAATTCTTGCTATACCTCGATCAATCCAAGTTTTCATATGAGCAAAAAAACCGTAGAAACTTGTTGTTGTAGTTGACATAACACTTGTTAAATTCTGCTCACGCTTTGAAATATTATTGGAAGGCGACCTTATTGAAGTATAGTTCGATTTTACTGAGCTAAAATACTCCTCAAAATTCCGAGTGCTGTAAGTAGTTCGATCACATCTCTCCTGTGGTGAAAAGCACAGTTATCCATCACTAGAATATGCTTTGGATTTCTTTCAAAATAAGTTCTTAAATTATTATTGATAAAATCAACAAATGAATTCCCATTGTACGAACCCTCTTTTATTTCAAATGCAACAACACCAGTAATATTTATTGCCACCATTGAACTTACATCTTGCCCCTGTTTGCATGCACTGTAAAACAACACTTTGTGTTTTTTAGAGAATAACCATAATTTTTTTCGTGTGTAAGTTAAACCTTGTTTCATCGAGAAATACAAGGTCAGAGTTTGGCACGTTATTTATTAGCCTGCAATATCGCTGTCTTTCATCAATAACGCGTGGTGAGTTGCGTTCTTGCGGCACCAAAGAAAGGCGCTTTCGAGTAAATTCCATTTTTTTTAAATATTTAGAAATCGTTGAAGGAGCCGCATTAATATTTTTGTTGTTCAGATTATTAGCCAGTGATTTGAGAGTATTTGATGGATCTACATCAAGAAGGATCTACACCAAGGATCTACATTTTGTTTTGATTTTTATTAATTATTTATGTTTTATATTTTTCGAATTTTTGTTTTATATTTTTCGAATTTTTGTTTTATATTTTCGAATTTTTGTTTTATATTTCGTGTAAACGCTATAGTTTTTATATTTTACATAAAATAATTAAATCCATTATTGGAAAATTGATTGCAAGAATTTGAAAATTGATCGATAAAGCCTATAGTTTAACAGTGATGGTCAGACTTTCTGTAAATTGTTATTGATTCCAGGTTCGGGTCCTGACATGGTGGTTGCCATGTGTTACGGTCGACACTCACATTACAATATATTAAAAGAGAGCAAAACGAACTCAAAAAGGCAATACATGTATTAAATATAAAAGAAAAAAAAAGACACGAAAAATGTCATAGGACGGCACATCTGTAGAGAGGCCGCACGAGTTGCCACAAGAGACGCTGAGGGTCTGCGACGACATGGGGCCATCATGGAGAACTTCGGGAGGAACCAGAAAGCTGGAAAAGAAGAATAATTAATTAAAAGATTAGACAGAACCAATACAATTACCTACAGAGCAATCCGGTGGACCGTCGGGGCCAGCCGACCCTTCAACGAAAGGTCTCGACGAGATCGAGCCCTGTGGACCGCCCGCAAACTTGCGACTGCTCCCTGAGAAAAGATATCGCCCTGCAAAGAATCAAAAATGAATATACAAATAACAAAGACTAATTAAAAAAACTTACCCTCGGAGCTAAAAATAGCGTCAATGTCCTCAATTGACCGCATGCTGATACATCACCTGCAGATGTAGGTCGGCACACGGATATCAAAATCTATAATAAAAAACGAAAATATCAAAATTTTCAAAAATTCAAACGACCTACATATTTGGCCATCCAATCGGGAACCCGGAGAAAGCAGACCACCCCGACCATTGGTGAAATCTGGAGCCGGTGTGTCGTCCTGTAAATATAAAAGAAATAGTTAAAAAATGCAAAACGCACAAAAAAATAAAAACGTAAAATTCACCACCCAGCTACAACGCAGAAAATTTACAGTTTGAACAATTAACGAATTTCTCGACGATCATTTTATTCTCGACCGCAAGATTTCAAAAATGTAAAGAAAATTTTTATTTCATATTTACTTGTTATTATTTTATATTGATAATAATACCCTTATGCTATTTTATTTAGTTTTTATTTATTTATTTTAAATATTTATTTGATCGATCCCGTCGATTTAAAGTAAAGGGGTTACCTTAAGTCCCACCGTCGTCTACCGTCGTCCCCGTCATGTCGGATTCGCTAGAAGGCATGAGCCCGCCGCCCGAGAATAGCGACGTTCCGTCGCTCGAGATTATCGATATACGTTCCATCTCGATGTCCGCATTCATCACAGGAATTCATCGAGAAACGTGGGTCGGAGAATTGGCTCCCCACGAACGACATTATCGAGGGATTATGTAGAATCGACCTCGTTTAATGAAATACACCGTTAGATGTGCTCTATTATGTTTAGAGTATATCATATTAGGTCATTTAAACAAATGAAATCGAATATTGATTTTTATTTAATAAAATTTTATGAAAAGTTACTGGTTATTTTATTTGATTTCGACTGAATTTTAATAATGATTTTTAAGTTTCCCCGAGTTAAGAATAATTAATTTTGAGACGAATCAATTAAGTAAATTCAGCATCAATGTATCTTAAGAAACTTTGTTCGGCAAATTTATTTTATTAAGCTGTATTGTAACCTAGAATTATAACTATTATAATTTCGGGATGTCAAATAGTGAATTCTATAATTCCGGATTAATTTAGAAATATTTTAGGAATTAACTGAGAGTTGATAATTTAAAACGAATTTCATAATTTATTTAGAAAGTAATTTCTTGATTAAATTCCCTTACTGGCGTATTGAATCTTGATTTGAAAATATGATTTTAAATAGACACTTAATTAGTTAGAAATCTATTTCGCCAGATGATTCGATTGAGAATTGTAATTTAAGTTTCGAGTATATATTTGTATGTATAATTGCAATTAAAGTCTTGATAAAGTTCAGAGATTCGATCCCAAGTGAATAAGAGTATAAGTGAAATTACTTAGGGACGTTCGCGATGCAAAGTCGATATATGAGTTGGACTAGAGGTTCGAGTTGCGAGAGCGGAGTTTAACTCAATAGTAGATTTAATTTGGCATCAAGACCAAACGCAATCGAATGAACTAAATTAATAGTGACTTATTGAGGTTGCTGGTGAGTGATAGTATTCAGTCCTGTTAGGTTTTGCTAGTCGAATTCCAGAGGTAGTACTGCCATAATTATTGCACGACTCTCGAACAGACATACGAAGGTGTAGCGCACAAAACCTCAGTGCCATAAGTTATTGGTATATGCCGATCAATCATACAGGTCGACAGTTAATTAAAATCATCCCCAATTGACGCTCCGCTAGGCGGGGGGCCCATCGCCCGTCCTGTCTTTATTTGAACCCGAAGGTCCTCCGGACTCTTCACTGTTAGACAGATGTTGAGCGAGGAGAGACGTCCGACCCATAAACGAATCAAATGTTTAAACGAATATTAAGAATTAACCTGTAGATAGTCGAAGCTGGAATCGGGTTGTGGCTAACCCTTAATAGTCACTGGGGGCTCAGAGTCTGCAAAAATGTTTTAAACAAAAGGGTCGTGACACAGGTTAGATGTTTTTGAAACGTCTTCCACGTTATCAATATTAAAATCTGACATCAGTTTTCAAGTTTTATTTATCTACTAAAAATGTCTAATACATTTTATTTAAACAAATTTAATCAAAATTAAATTCATTTATTTTTTTTCTAATTTTGAGGAACTATTTATTTCATAAATCTCAAACCGGTATAATAAAAATAAATATAGTATTAATTATCCATTTTACTTTTTTTATTTCCGATGATTAAATATTTTCATTTTCTTTAATTAAATTTACGAAATTTTATCATAGTTAACATAACTTTATTTAGTTCTTGATTTGTTTTTTAATTTTAAAATGACACTTTGAATTCAATTATTATTTCAAAAATTTTTAAAATATTTCCTAAAAAATTCTTAACAGTGTTATTTTAGAATTATTATATTAATTTATAATTATTTATTAAAAGATAAAAAAAATCGAAAATAAAAAATTGAATATTGTCCTTTAAGGTTAAACTTCTGATTCAAAACATTCCTGTCAGTTATCGTTTTAATTATCCTACAAGTCATGTTAGATACATTCGGTATTTCCGAACAACGAGACTCCGGAGTTTCTGAAATGTTACTGTTATATATTTTTGATTGATAGTTTTATTCAATGCCAATTCAGCAAGATGGATTGGCTTTAAACATTCATCTTAATTAGTGTTTCCCAAGGCAATGGTAAACATACTAACAGAATATATTTATTTATTTATTTTATTTAATTAGTTTCAAGTACTTTATTTTGAAACTCTTCTTAAAACAATAACAAAAGCCACCAGAATTACCCTCATGGTATTATTTCTTTTGATAACAGAAAACATAATTTTTCATTAGATATATAATGTTTTAAATTTTCTTAAAACTCGTCTTTAATTAATTATCGAAATGCTTTTATATTATAATAACTACCATGGTAGAACGAAGATTGAATTGCAAAGATAAGATAACACAATCTTCAGCAAACGTTTCTTTTAGTTTTAAACATAGACCCTCGGAAATAGAACACTTTTCGTATCATCAGTATATTAAGATTTATTGAGTTCTCCTAAGTATAAGAATATTTCTTGTGGAAAGTGACTCATGTCAAATAGAATAAGATTGAAAATAAGGTGTATATGTGTCGAACACTGAAAGAGTAATTTTCTGCCATATCTTGAGAATAGAGGGTACATAAAACTTATTCTTGTCGCTGTTTTAGTGTTCTCCTACAATTAGCTGGTTCATTTTGTACTTATAATAGTATTATATCAATTCTTAATAAATCTAGCATTTCAGACTGAAATTGATTAATTCAAGTGCTTTTTTGGAATAAAATGCGAACAATGATTGCTCAAAGCATGTTGATGTACTGTTGCCATTTATGTTAAGTATTGTAAAAATAATCCACTTTTATGTTGCAGACCAAGAATGGACACTCTAAACGTTTGATTAAGTGAAAACAAATTTAATTAGATATGTCTGCATTTGCCTTTGGTTAGAAGCTTTTCTAGTAAAAGAGCTATTTGTTATTTATTTTATTTAAATTCTTATTAGATAAAATAATTTAGAATCTCTTTTAAGAATTGAAAACTAAGGACATTTATTTAACAAAAAAGACAGAAGAACAAAAAAACAATGAAGGTGAAAGCTTTTTAAAAAATTGATTATTGTCCATGTTTTGAATATCATTTTCCATCGTCAGCAATTATAACGTAATGTGTGAGATAATAAAGTGTTAATTAATGGGAAATGTTTCAGTAAATATTAAATTTTTTAGGCTTTTATTGGATATTAATGGTAAAAAATTTGTTAACTTATGTTAAAAATGTAATTTAGGGTCCATTTTTTTAACAGATCCAAAGATTTTAAGAAATGATTCAGCCTTACTTTGCCCATTTTGAATATTAATTAATTGGTTTTAATATATTATCAATAGTGATTCTCTGATGTGCCGCTCATAGTGTGAATCAAAGCCTTTCTGTAGAACAGAAAACTCATTCTTTGATATAGAAGAGATTCTATGATGACAATGTAACCAATGATCAAGAATCTTTTTCGATCGACTCGATCGTGAATGTTCACTAATCAGGGTTTAGAAATGATGATTTGTCTCTCCAATGTATGAGTACGTTTTTTATTTCATACAGAGTCTTAAAGGTTATTGATATTATTTTGTATAAGGAATATGATTATTAGATGAATAATGATTTGAAAGATGATAATGGATGAGGTTAAGGGAATTATTTTATCTGATAAATTATCCCTCTTGTGGTTCGCGATTGATTTTTTTTCCATAAACAACTTTGAGGGCTCGGCATAAGTCACTATCTCTGCTCTGGAAAACTAAACCTCATTTAGAAACACGATTGAATACTTGTTTTTACTTGTAGTGCGGCATCAATATTGTGAAGAATATTTTGAATGTTTGATGTTTTTTGGTTGAATGTTGAATGTTGATTTGGAATTGTGTCCCTCCTACCTAGATGGCTGATTAATATTTTAATTCTTATTATCTGAAAATATGTAATGTTAAAATTTCTTTCTAATTTAAAATAATTGTAAAAGTTTAAATACGTTAATTAATTTTATTTGCAATTTTTAAATAAATAAATTGAATTAATATTTTTTAAATAATTAATAATCATTTAAATTTTAACCAATAAAATTTTGAATAAATATTTTAACAATTTGTGTAATTTTCAATTTGCTCAGATAATAAGATTGTAAGTAGCGTTTATGCTACAAATTAATTCAATTATTTCGCCCAAAATTAATTTACAACTCTTTTCGATTAAATTTTGAAAATTTACGAAAATTAAACCTTAAAAATAATTTTACATTTTTTGCAAAAAATTTACAAAATCTTTACCTTAAAATAATTTTGCATTTTTTTACAAAAAATTTTACAAAATTTAAAATGTAAAATACTTTTACATTCTTACGAAACTTTATCATAAAAACTAATTAATTTAAATTTACAATAAGCCCTTTTATTAAAAAAATTATTTCTAAAAATATTAATCCGTTAATTATTTATTTTAAACTTTATTTAAACTTATTCCACATAAAATATATTAATTGTTATATATGTAAACATATTTTTAAATACGTATTTATTTTATCATATTTTTACTCTGCATTTTAATTTTCTAATTTATTTCCTTTAAATTTTCTAAACCAAAAAAATTTTGGCGAAACTTAAAACTAACCCCTCATAAAGATCAAAGTCATCAATCAATTAGTTAGAATGCAATCGTACGAAAGCTTTGATAAAGATTGTCTTGATGACAATCAAACGTGTTATTTTAATAAAAATATTAAAAGTCAAATTGGTGTTCTTAATAAATATCATAACTTATGATCCACATAATTATTAATTTTTTGACCATTTTTATTTTAAAGAAATAAAAAGTCGATCTTCGTTGTGTGGTTGTACTTTGTACTAAAACTTGATTGATTGAGGGTTTTTTTATTAATTCTATCTGATTTTTTTAGTTCTATTGTTGCTTAAACATTGAGTAGGTGTTGGTCGAAGGTTGAATCATTGTCTCAATGCATCTTTATGCTTTTCAGTCGTAATACCTTAAGGAAAGGAGACTCACCACTTTAGATAATTGATATAAAGCGTAAGAAACTATATATATATTAATTCCAGTTGAGGGCTTAGGTGATTATAATGTTTTCAATGTGAAATGTATAGTTCTAATTTATTATTTTTTAAAACCAAAATTGAAAAAAAGTTTCTTAACAATATTTGAAACTCACCAAAGTCCGATAATATTATGAACTAATAAATAGATTAGAGGTAAAATTAGCTAAATGAATTATTAATAGACATCAAACAAGATAAGATAAGCTTGTAAAAATATTTCAATATATAAAGGAAAAAAAAACATTTCAGAAATATAATGAAAAAAATGAATACAATATTTATATTATTATTACTCGTCAGTCTATTTCATACTTTAAAAACTGGTACGTTATTTGTAAGGGAAAACTCAATTTAATTTTATATATTTACCCCCAAAAACAGAAAATGACGATTCCCTCTACCGAGAAATTCACGACTTTATCAATGTCGATCCTCATCGAAATGGAAGTACTTATATTAAACTTTATTTATTTATATTTTTAGTTAATTAAACTTAATAATAGATTAGAAAGATTAGAAACTTGAATAACTGAATTAATTATAAATCTTTTCAACCCGCTGTTTTATCTCATTAACGATGCATTATTGCCATATTTTTTTAGGAAAAACACCAATTCACTCCCCACTATTCGTAACAAAATATTAACAATGTTCTTCCTGTGGAATATTTTGTGCATTAACATCGTATATATGAGTATATTTGGTATCCAAAGATAATTGACATAAGTCAATCTTACGTCGTCACAAAAGTGTTATCCAAATAGACCTTTCCGTTAATGTTACTCTTATCAAATATTTCTGTCTTGATAATCTGGTGAAAAAATAATATTCTCTCCACGGTTGATAAAACAGAAAGAAGGAAATATTTTTATTCTTATATCAACTAAATATTATATATTTAATTATATAATTTAATTTTACTGTCAACACTTTTTATCATTATTTTTAATTTAATTTTTCATTGAAACTTTAAAACCAAATTTAGTTAGACGAATTTTGCTCCGAGAGCATCAACCCGTGATGCTGAAAGAAAGGTACAGGTTACTTAACTATTATGTCGGTGAATTAATAATTCCTGTTTAGGTTCAGAAGCCCAGAAAAATTGTTTCGAAATTGATACATTTTTTGAAACTGATGTAATAAAATTGAAAAAATGTTTTCAGTTATTTCAAAATTTTCTTTTTCTGAAATTTTAGTTTGAATATATTTAATTAATTTAGTTTTGGTTTTCTTTTTTTAAGTTGAAAGACATCAAATAACATTGTCATGGTCTGGTTCTTTTAACACTTTTTCTATAAAAGGTGTTTGTAGTAACCTCTTACACTTATAAATAATATATATATATATATATATATATATATAACAGGGTTTTTTAAGGTCATTTTGGGTGTACAATGTACACCAAACTTTTGTAGAGTACACCAAAAAATGTGGCTATATATATAGGTAAAGCCTTGTGTTGCGGCAGCAGCGCAGTGGAAGCGCATTTTTTTATTCCTCGTTGAAATGGAGGGAGCACATTCGTAATCATTTTCTTTTCCAATATTATTATTATTATTATCATTTAATTCATTATTATATTTTGTTTTTATTATTTTTATTATTATTATTATTTTTATTTTTATCATTATTGCAATTATTTAATCTATTATTTTCTAAATTTAAATCAATAAATTCGACTTTATTACCTTCGATCAGGGCTCTCAGCATGCAGTCAATTGTCCGTTTCACCAAATCCAACATTGAATCGATCAATGGGAAATGGAAATTGTAGGGGAATTTCTCGTTCAAAATTTCAATGAATGAGTTATCAATTTTCAGCTGACAAAGTTCGGTTAAATTGCTTGACATGTGTCGCAACGTGACAGAGTCTTTGCTTCCGCGTCACAATATCGCGTCCTTCGCACATTATCCACGTTAAGATTAAATTTATCAAATTTATTTTCATCGTTTCGATGAGCAATCATTGTTGAATCAAGTGGTTCAATTGTTCGCTAGAGTAACTATTCGAGTATTTTAAGCCTTTAATTTCGATATCTCTCAAATGACTAATTTGGTTTGTTCGGACATCAATGTAGTTTCCAATTTATTGGTCGCTCTTGCGACCATTCGATCCTTAAACGAGTGGAGTTTATCCCACCAAAATGATCGGATATAATTTAAAAATATCAAAAACGATTCAGTCCTACTGCAATAAAGCATCATTTCACTTTTGATATTCATTATAAAAAATCGATAAACTCGATTCATAATAGTTTTTATTTAATATAACAACTACAATTAACTAATACGGAGTTACCGTATTTATTTAAACGTTTTTAAAGAAACGTAATTTAACAAAAAATATATATACAATTGCCATATATATATATATATATATATATATATATATCAAATTTTTATTCTTTTTTCTTTAACTTTAATAAACTTTTCTTAAAATAAAATTTTTTCTTTAATACAAAAATATTTCTTAGAAACGATAAAAAAATATTATTTAAGAACGAAACCGAACACCTTGGTTCATGACAAAATACAAACACTGCTTTTCAACCCATTCTCTCCCTCTCGCACATATACGCTCCTCCACAAGTTCATTTATCACTGTATACTTATTTAGCTCTTTTATTAAAAAATACACACACTGCTATGCTATACTGTACACCCACTTTTTCTTAGGTTACACCCAGCTGGAAACCTTAAAAAAACCCTGATATTATATATATACATATATATATTATTATCCGATTCCAATTGGTCTTTCAGGACCAGTACCATTTTGGGAGTGATTACTTAATCTGACATCTCTAAATGGTTGGTCCTGGAGAGACCAAAAAAAAATCAAAATAAATAAAGATATTAAATAATAATAATTGTTATAAATATAATTTTAAAAATTAATAAGACAATATCAGTAAAACGATAACAAATTTATATAGTAAATTCATAATAGACTAACCAAGTTAACTAAACGGTATACAAAGAAGAAATTTAATTCCTTGGATTTTTAAGAATAATGTCAATTCTATGATTGCAAAACAAAACTTGATTAGCAGATTAAATCTTACCGCAAATCTAAATCAAGACTCAGTTCAAAACCTTTTCTAAAATTATCGAACAAAGTCCAGTATTTAGATCAGTGTTTCTCAACCTCTTTCAGGTGGCAGTACCCCAATATGCAATTTAAAAATTTTGTGGAACCCAACCGTCCACCCCCATCCTCCAAAATAACGATTATTTTTTTAGAAACAAGCATATTTATCATATAACATATATTTATTGTAAAATTTTAGACAATCAAAAAAATATTTCAATTTAATTTTATCGGAAATACCTGATTTCTGGCAGCCATTCAACATTATTTGATTCTATATAAAGAAAAAAAACATTTCAAGTATTTCCTTTATTACGATGCTCTATCAACAAAAGAATATGCCACATATATAATAAACGAAGACGTTCGACATTATTCAACTCTCTATAAAAAAGAAAAACATGTCAAATAATTGATTCATTGTCAATACCATTTAAAAAGTAACTAAATTAAATATCCCCTTCTCTATTTTTCCTTTTTTACTATTTTGATAAACAGTCTAATTCTTCTTTTTATCCCTTCCGTGTTGTTATTGTTAATATTTAATGTAACAGTTAAATTACTATCATATTTGTTTTTATTTAATTTATTGATAAAAGCGAACTCACAGATAGATTTACTTAGATCAATCTGTTAGCTCACTTTTACAGTGTTAAAAGATACCATTAAAGATTTTTACTTCCAATAATTTGCAATCATTTCAACTCGTTTAATCAAGTTTTTCTCCATTCATGTTTTGACTTTTCATAGATTAATTTAATAAAATTAATTTTCGCAGTTATTTTATTTTAAATGCAAAGGTATCTGTGGTGATTCTGAGAGGCGACGATAAAATATACTAAATCAAAAAAATTAAATTGAAAAATTAAGTCAGGCGTTTAAATAAAAACAAATAAATTTCGAACTTTGAAAAACAAGAATCGATGTTGATGTAATTTTTTATTAATAAACGTTAATTGGTGCAACATCGCCTTTTCTCTTTTTTTCTCTTTTTTCCTCTTTTACAAGTTAGATTATCAAACAAAACTTTTTTTAACAAAAACAATAAATTAACAATACCTTATCTTTTTTATGCGAATTCACTTTTACGCGATTTCAGAAGAAAACATTTTTGCACTTTAATTCTTATTAAGATTTTATTCGTCAAATTAATTAATTTAATCATTTTTAACCCACGTGTGGGTTTTTGTTTTAATACGTGATTTATCAACGTATTTCTAAATTTAACTCATTTTAATGTAAGTCTGTTTAAATCTTTTTAAAGATTTTCTTGCAATTAATTTAGTGTTAGTTGTATGCCGTTATAATGGAAAATAATTTAAAGAAAATCAAAACTAGAAAACGAATTTCTTTGGAAACAAAATAAATGTTTTGGATTCCTTGGCGCAGGGAATAGGTCCAACTAATGTATGCAAGAAATTTGGATTAAATGATTCATCTGTGAGCACAATATTAAAAAATGAAGATGCAATAAGAAAATCAGTAATATCGGGAAAAAATATAAATGCGAAAATTACGTCGTGTTCCCGAAATAGTGTTTTGTAAAAAATGGAAAATTTAGTATAAATTGGGATTGATGATCTCAACCAAAAAATGTACCAATCGACACAGCTACAATAAAACAAAAAGCTCTGAATATTTGTAATCGCTTGTTACAAGAACGACCATCATCTTTAAACCATCAAAAAAATCTTGAATTTTCCGCCAGTGGAGAATAGTTCAGTAAGTTTCTAGTCAGACATAATTTCCATAATTTAAAAAATAAGGGTGAAATTGCTTCAGCTGATTATGAAGCTGCTCAAGATTACCGTCAAAGATTTATGAAGATTAGTCAAGATTGTTGTTATACAGTAGATCAGATTTTTAATGCTGACGAAACGGGACTCTTTTGGAAAAGATTACCAAAAAGAACTTATATATCAAAAATCAGTTGGGGATTTTAAAGCTGCAAAGGATCGCGTGTCATTTTTACTTTGTAGAAATGCTTCTGGTGATCGTATGATTAAGCCAATGCTTATAAACAAAAGTTTAAGTCCTCGAGCATTAAAAGGAAAAAAATTAAGTAACTTACACTTTCATTGGAGAGCCAATAGAAAAGCTTGGTAACAGCTGACATATTTAAAGATTAGTTTAAAAATTACTTTGTATTCCTTCCACCGAACACTACATCTATTATTCAACCCATGGTCCAGGGAATTATATCCACTTTCAAAATATACTATCCGAAGAAATCTTTTCAGTGTAGTTTAAAAAAGCTTGAAGAAAATCAGGAGTTGAATTTCTGCGATGCTTGGAAGAAATTTTCTTTCCGAGAATGCATCTGTTAGGCATCATATGCAATTTCGGAAATAAGACCTTCCACTCTGAGTGCATGTTGGAAAAATCTTTGGCCAGAATGTGTTACAAATAATAACACGCTGATTCATGCAACTACTAGTATTATTAGATCATTAATTTGGCACATGCTATTGATGGAGAAATTTTTACCGATATGACATGGGAAGATGTTGACGAAATTCTTTTTGACCAGTTGCTGGATAACGAAGACTTAATTGAAATAGGTGATGATCAAATGCAATCCGAATATAGCAGCGACAATTATGTAGTTGACTTCTCAATGACGGTGGAAACGATTGATAAAGGATCGAAAATTGCTAAAAGGCTGGAAACGTTTTTTATGGAAAACGATACTGAATCAGAACGCTTGCGACAGTTTCAAAAGGATTTGCAATTCTGTTTGCTAAAATACAAAGAACTTAATAAAGATTTATTGGGACGAAAATTGTACAAACAAAGGCGTATTACACAATATATTGTTCAAAATAAGAGACCGTTAGTGCATCAAGCAGCACAAGATAATACAAACTGTGGCACATCTGCTAGCGATATTGATAATGGCGAAAGAAGCAAGAGCCAAAGAATGATTTCTAGTTCGGATGAAAGTATTTATTTTTAAAGTTTTCATTTTTGTTATAAATAAAAATATGTACACCTGAATTTGCGTCTTTTTTTACGCCGATATTCGCTTATACGCGAATATTCGCAAACATTGGAACGAAATTGTTATTTTAATGTAAATTGTATCTTTTTTTACGCGATGACTTTCAGGAACCGATAATCGCATAAAAAAGGATATTGTGAATACATATTTATATTTTAACCCATCTCACAGAGGAGATTCTTCTTCAAATTATTCAAATTAAGAAATTAAATTTTATTTTACTTCAAATTTTATCTTTATTGAGTTTTCTAAATTTTATTTAATTTAATTCATTTTTGAAGTCATATTTCTTTACTTAATTCTGCTTAATTTAGATCAATTTTTCAATTTTCTCGACTAACTGCCATATCAACTTCTTCAACTGCGACATAAATAACGACATTGACGAAGGGAACTAACATGACAAGCACGACGCCAACAACCACAACAATCAAGATGACAACATAAGCAACTACACCAGCAGCTGCAGCACAACAATAACCGAGCAGACAACATCGACAACTATACCAAGGACAACATTGACAACAACATCTTCTAAGCCAACGACATCGGTAACAACTGTGTGAAACCGGTTCAAGATGTCTACGCCGTCGAGAACGACACCCCCATCAGCACCGTGAGACTTAGAAACGAGCTATACAATAGTAAAGAGCGACTTCCCCAGACAAAGATCGCACGACACCACATGCACATGACCTGGAAGAAACAACGGTCGCCCAGCACGCTCCTGTACAAATACCTCCAGAACCACCACCTCTGTCACACACCCACCACCATAGCCACACCAAACACCATGCAAAACAAAACTCTCACCGACAGAACAACAATAATCACACGTCTTACAAACAACACGCACCAAACAACATAACATTGAACCACACAACCCCCTGCATTTCTAAAAATATATAACTCACCGATTTCTTTAATTCCGAGAAGCACCAGTCAAAACGTCTCCATCATGCTCCATATTCTTCGACGGGGCTTATGTGGTGATTCGGCGTGGCGATAATAAAAAAAATACTAAATCAAAAAAAATTAAATTGAAAAATTAAATCTGATGTTTAAATAAAAACAAATAAATTTTAAACTTTAAAATTCAAGAATCGATGTTGATGTATGTTGGGATCCAAGGATTTGCTTGGACGTCAATTTTAATTATTTAATTAATTGATTAATTGTAATGACCTAATTAATGGAAGAAATTAATTAATAAACGCCCACGCATTCCTTGTTTAATTAATTGCACTTATTAATTATCTTTTTTCTGGGACACCTAAAGACTTTGATTTGACAAGGGTCCCTATTAAATTTCTGTAAGGTTATACTTGCAGTAACATTTTRGACATGCAAAGTATTCTCTTTCATGAGAATGTCTTGTTTTTGGTTTGATGAGTTTTGATTTTTGTATATAAATGCGCTCGATTTTTGTAATTGTTAGAAGAAAAAATAAACGTATTACACATTTTTGGACTCTGTTTTTGGAATACAAATTATGGTGAGCAAAAACGAGTCACAGATTCTAGCCCTGTCGAAAGAAAATCAACGGCTCATTCAAGAAATTCAGATATTGAAGCAATTAAATGATCAAAAGGAGGTCCAATTATCTAGACTCAATGCGGAATTTGAAAACTACAGAAGACACTCATTCCAAATGTCGGTACATCGACCCATGGTCGAAAAATATGTTCAAGCTCAACAAAGAATTAAAAAACTTCAAATGGACATTGATGAAGAGAGAATCCAACAAAATATTATGAGCTATCAACGTAAAATGGTCCAACGAGTTTC
>MQRK01241770.1:0-17190 GCA_001938485.1 Girardia tigrina | reverse complement strand
TTTAAACTTCGAAAGTCATCTAGTTTCGCACCGAGGTTAGGCGACGTGTACAGTGTTTTTCGGTGCAACCAGTTAACTTTAGTTTTACGTTTCTCGTTGACTCTGTGTCCGGCGTTTCAGTGTTACCTGTTCATTACAGTTTTAAATTCAAAAAACTCAACATTTCAAAATTATACGCAGCGAATGGATCAGAAATCAAAACCTTCGGTAAAAAACATTGAGCTTAAAATTCAACAACAAAATTTTCAATTGGGAATTCATAATCGCAGACGTTCCGCATGCAATCTAGGGGCAGATTTTTTGTTCCATTTCGATTTATTAGTAGATTGCAAAGATAAATGCCTATTAAATAGAAACCAAGAAAACTTCAACAATCAAATAAGTATTCAAAAATGGTCAAATTTAAAAAACAAATAATTTATTCCAAAAACAAAAATTACAACATATTACAATTCAATTTACAAGAAAAATAAAAATAATAAACAAAAGGAAATAAGCAAGAAGCAGCTCAACAAATTTTTAAAAAATTACTCGAAAACAAGATCATCAGCAAATCCAATTCAGAATGGTCATCTCCCCTGATGATGTAAAAAAAGAACAACGGCGAATGGAGATGTTGCGAAGACTACCGAAAATTAAATAATATTACCAAAAACGATTCTTATCCAGTTCCACTCTTAAAGGATTTGACAACAAGACTAAACAAAGTAACCATATTTTCTAAAGTCGACCTAACAAACTGATATTACCAAATACCGATGAAACTAGAGCACGTTAAAAAAACCGCAATTATAACCCCTTTCATACTCTCTGAATTTAACAAGATGCCGTTCGGGTTAAAAAATGCAGCCGCAACTTTCCAAAGAATTATGGATAATATTTTCATGAACGACCAAAAAGCAGTAGTTTATTTAGACGATATATTAATTGGAGATGAAAACGAACAAGACCATCTAAAACATATTGAAAACGTTTTAGAACAATTAACAAAGAACGGTTTAAAGATCAATTCAGAAAAATGCGAATTATTTAAAGAAATCAACTTTTTAGGTTACAAAATAAGTCACGCACAAATCAAACCAATAGACGAAAAAATAAAAAAAACATTATGAGCCTAAAAAAACTGACAACAGCACGAGACGTCCGACGCTTAATCGGAATGATAAACTTCTACCATCAATGTTTACCCAACTGCTCAGAAATTTTAGCACCATTATGTGATTTATTAAAAAACAAAAAGAAAAACGATACAATAACATGGAACGAACAAGCAGAAAAAACATTCGAAAATATCAAACTAAACCTCAATAAAATAACTTCATTATCAATGCTACAAGATGAAGCTCAATTAAAACTAACTACAGACGCTTCTGCAATTGTCATCGGAGCAGTACCTGAACAATCAATCGACGGAATCCAATCACCAATCGGTTTCCACTCCAGAAAGCTAAAAGTCCAAGAACAAAGATATTCTACATACGACAGAGAATTGCTTGCAATATACCACGCTATTAAACATTTCAAACTTTTAATCGAAAACTGTTATTTCGAAATCTTCACTGATCACAAACCCATAATTCACTCTCTTGATATGAAAGACCCTAGTCCGCGACAACTCAGGTAAACCAATTGGATCTCACAATTCAACTGCAAAATCAGATATATAGCCGGGAAATCAAACATTGTTGCCGATTTCTTTTCAAGCGCAGACCTGAACGCGATCACATTTTCACCAGTAATTAAAACGGCCAAAATTAAAAACAAACAAGAATACATATTATTGGAAGCATTAAAAACAAGATCATTATACGTCATCGAATTCAATGGAATTTGGTATGACATTAGCATAAAAAACAACATCAGACCTCTAATCCCAAAAGAACTCAGGAAAAAATGTTTCGGAACAATCCATGAACTGGGACATCACGGAATTCACATAACTTACGACATGATACATCTAGAAGTTTGTTGGCCGGGAATGAGGAATGACATTAAAAATTGGGTCAAAAGCTTCAATAAATGCAATCTGAATAAAATTACACAACATCCGAAAATAAAGGAATTAAAATACGAAGAGTGACAAACTTGAAATAGTACATTTAGACATCGTAGGAATCAATCAATAAAAATAAGAAATACTTAATCACAATGATCGACAGAACAACAAACTGGTTCGACGTATTTCCATCCAAAGAAATAGCAGCCGAGAAAGTGTTAAAAATCTTCAACGAACAATGGATATCAAGAAACGGACCGCCCAAGCGCGTAATAACCGACAATTTGAATCAGAAGTCTTTAAAAAAATCATAAACAGCCGAAGAACCCAATTTCTCAAGAGAAAGAAGGACAATTGACAATTTTCATCATGACCTCGGTTTAAACGTTATCAAGCAAGAAAAAGAGTAATTACTATTCGACTGTAATCTCGATACCGTGACACTCCATCTCTTCTTGTGATCCTAACTACTTGTGTGATACTATCAACCTTGTGCCCTGTCATACATACTTCCTGTTTGGTTGTTGTTTTCGATTATAATTTTTTTCAAATACTTTGTATTCTTTTTTTTACATTAAATACGAGATTGCGCAGACGAGTTAGTGAAGTTCTTTGAAGTTCTATTTCTCGACCAGTGATAAAAGTGCATTCTAAATCATATATATTATTAAATAAAAATAATAGTATAATTGAGCTAAGAAAATGTGATAATGATAGCTGATTCCTCATTTTAAAAAAATCATTAAATTTTGAGTAAAAAATAGAACATTTAATCACATAATAACAAGATTTTAATTAATCCAAATTGAAAATATTGACTACGAGGGGATTAATAATTATATTTAATGTGTATTTCAATATTTATAAAATACAAAAATATTAATGTATTAATTGCAAAAAATACTATTTAAATAGTTACACATTAAAACAAAATAATGAAAAAGGAATATATGATTGTTTAATAATTGATTAATAAAGAATAAAACAATTATACAATCTTAAATAACAATAAAATTCTATATTGATAAGAAATACAAACTAAATCATCAAATATTCACACATCGTCTTCGCTGATTTGAAATGAAGGCATTTTATTTCATGCACCTTGATTAACAATTTGTTTGAATCAATTTCCAAGTGATTAAAATGAAATATATAGTTACCTTATTGTAAGGAATTCAATGACAAATATTTAAAAAAGAATTTTTAAATTCGTTTCTATTATTAAAAAATACGGAAAATAAATCATTCAAAAAAAATTTTTTTTAATCTTTGTCTCCAGAACATTTATTAAATAAATTAAAATTCTGTAACACAACGCTTACAGATTTCATTAAAGATGCTCGGTTTTCTTTTGGTTCCGTGAGGGAAATGTCCGTTTGGTATTGTTGCATGAGAATACTGAGGACAAATTATCGATGACGCATGCTAATCTTCCTAGATAATTTTCCTAGATAAATTTCCAAATTGATACAATCAACTTTTCGAACAAATCTGCGGAACCGTTTTGACCTAATCTTAAATAACAATATATAAAAAAATAATAAGAGTCGGAAATTAATTCATTTTTTTAATTAGATAAAAAATAATTAATTAGATTAAATATTTAAGTTTACTAACTTTGAATTAAATTTTAATTTTCCATGAATTTTTTCTATATCAAAAATAAAACTTTAGTAGAGTTTTATTTTGAAAATATTTCGAGGGGGAGTTGATCCCCTATATCCCCCGTGAGCTACGCCACTGATTTTTATTTAATAACATAACGTTATTTTCTAAATTTTAAAATAAAATTAAGAACATAAATATACAATAGTACATTCTATTTTATTTAAAAAACCATCTCAACATAATTTTATCAAATACTATAAAAAAAAGATCGCGAAACCTTATGATCTATAAGTTGATCTTTTTTCATTCAAATAACTTTAATGAATGATTTCCATAATAATAAGGTAATAGTAAACAATTTCCGGTGCTTCGAATATCGACTATTAAAAAGAAAAGATAAATAAATCATAATTAAATAACAAAAGTGTTAAGAGGAGGTTGTTATTATAAAAAAAATTAGTAGATTGACAAAATCACCACGGTTGTTTGAGCAATCCAAAGCCGTTATAGTGGATACATTTAGATTGACAAAATTACCACGGAAACGGAGTTTGAATCTGCGCGCCCCTGAGTTTTTGGAGTTGATGGCTGGTCCAGATTCTGGATGTTCAGGAGGGTTCAAGACGCCGAAACCGTTATGGTAGATACCTTTTAGAAAGTGAAAGAGATATTATTAACCACCGATGAGCCTACTGAGGGCAACTAAGTCGGACTTAGTGGTAAAGTCGTGATGGATACTCGGTAAGGTCGGTTGGTGAAAATATCAAAAGATACCACAAATGAACAATTAATATTTTGTTTATCCAGTCGGTGGATTCCGAAGACGGAGAAGTAGCAGTAGCCAGATATTTTGATTTTCGTAAAATAGAGTTGAAGAGTCTGGTATTAAAAAATTAACAACCTCATAAACTACGGATAAAGCAAAAGATGTAATGAATTACGAGATTTAAAAGATTTTGATACTTTTTCAAGTAGGTGGACTCCGAAAATGAAAAAGTAAAAATAGAGACGATTTTTACCCCATTAAAAGAATTTTGTAAAAGAAAGGAGTAAAATTCTACAAACAAGAATGTTTTATTGTAGACGAGCCTGGTTTAAAAGGAAAAAAAATCATTCTCATCTCGAAGTTAAAAAAATGTATATAACACAAAAAAATGTGAAATAAATCAAGCAATAAAAGAATATGAACAATGTGCAATATATGTCTTGAACAAAGAAAATTTTCTTTTCTTCTTTCTAATTTTCTTTTCTAGTTTGTTTTGTTTCTTCTTCAAGATAAGGAAGATATAGATGCAATTCTATTTTTCTCTTTAGAAAAGGAGAGAAAACAATTGTTATTTCGTGAACAAATTATCAAAACGAAAAGCAGTTTAAACTATCTTCACTACAAATTTCCAAATCAAAATTGACCGACGAAACCGACTATCTAAAACTCAAGCAAATCAAAAGATTTCTCAATATTATGAAAGGAGACACAATATAATTCAAGTAAATTCGAGAAAATCACTTGTCCGGATGAATTCTGATGAAGAAAATAATGAAATAAAAACATCAACTTCTGTTACAGAATCAAAAATAAACGAAACAATCCCAATTTCTCTTTTTTTCTTTCTTTTCTTTTCATGGTCTATAATCTAGTATGGACCTTCGAAAGTGTCGTTTTCATTATTTTTAACTAAGGCTAAAAATTTTTTAGGGTTTTGTTTGTGAGTAATATTCTTCTTCCTCTGTGACTTTCTTTTGTGTATCAATCTTTTTTATATTTACAAGATTCAGATATTTGAATCTTTGTATATAATTATATATTTATATATGAATATCTGTTTCTTCTAACAAAAAAATAGACTATAAGAACTAAAAACAACTAATAGAACGCTGACAAACGAAAAATAAAAAAAATAAATAAATCACCTCAAGCAATAAAAATTTATTCATATTAGCATATATATACATCATCGGTAAATATGTAAATTGTTAATATTAGTTAATTTATTTAATCAATTTATTTATTGATTTTTTTATTCCGACTGGCTTTCCAAGATTCATGAGATTTCTGCATTATAACTGTGACAGTATTACTAAAAATGGTGATTAATAAATTCATAAGCATTATATTTACAATGGCAATGTAAATTAGAGCTAGAAAATATAGGGCAGTTTTTCCTTGAGTATTTAAGATGACATCGCTTTCTAGGTTTTCTATCTCTTCTAAGCAGAAATGAGAGTCAAAATTTGTAAAGTTAAACGTTTAAAAATATCGGAAATTAGAATATTTGACCAAATAGACGATGTCCAGAATCATTTGGTTTGTTGATAAATCTCTTTCGATTAAAAATTCATTGATGATTCTTTTATTCTCCGTTAAATCTTTCAGTCAATCAATTAACGAAAATCGCAATGGAACAAGTGAATAATTTCCACAATCTTATGAGTCATGATCTGCCTCACTGTCCTCTTGATTGTTTTCTGCAATGAGTCTTCATCGTTTATCTATTGAGTCCAACGACACAAAAAGAAATTCGTCTTCAATCTCTGAATAACGTCTTTATCACAAATCAACATGGTCCCGCAATTCACATTTAAATCAGGTAGATAACTTTTCAGTTTTTCTTCGATATCTTCCAATGATAAAATATTCCAAACATAACAACAAGCGAGCACGAACACAAAAACTTGACCAAATACAAATGATACCAAAAATATACAGAACATATACAGCCAAATCAGGAAAGAAACTGGTGAGAGAAATTCACACTACAATACTAAAATAACCAAATTTGAACTGTAAAAATAAAATCAGAAAATAATGAAAAATTTGTTCGAATAATTGTTTATTAACAAACATTAACTAAAATTTAGGAATTTAGAACGATGTCGAATGAAGAGAGTTTTGCTGAGAGTTGTCTAAAAGACAATTCTGATTGTATTGAAAATAAAATTTCAAAAACCCATGTTAGTGTTCTTAATATAGCTGTAAAAATAGTGATTCGGATAGAACAGAGGTTCCCAAACTTTTTGGCCTACCGCTCCCTTTCCAGAAAAAATATTAATTAGCGCCCCCTGAAAATTAATTTCGAGGAAAATTAATTAATAAAATTAAATTAATTAAATAAATTAGAAATTAATAAAATTTTTTTTTAATCAACTTAGAGAAAGTAGATCGGTATCAGCAGTGATGAGCTATGATATTTTTAAAAAAGGGCTCGCTCTTATTTTTTCTCGAGAATTGTATGAACTAGTACTCTAGCAATGTGTCACTGCGACTGACATAAAAAAATAAAATAATGTTAATTAAATGGTTTATTTTATAGAAAAAACAACAATTTTATATGAAACCATTTATTGAACTCAGAATAGAATGTAATACAAAAAAGTTAAAAGATTCGAAATCATTTTAATGAGAAGGATGAACCTGGTGTGCTGCTACCAATTTAGTAATCCTCGGCTCTATTTTTGTCAGCAGTAATCTTAAATCACCGCGATTGACTATTTGTAATTGGTTTATTTTTTTTGTTAATAAATTGGTTACCGCACTGAATCCACGTTCTATTCCATGCACGATTTTATTCCATTTTATTTCCAATGTATTCATTTCCATGTTAATCCCTAACAATCACATAAATCAATTTTTCTAAATCTTCTCTTTCTTTTATACTATCACCGCCCCCTTACAGATATTCATCGCCCCCAAATGCCGTCTGTGGCCATCACCGCCCCTGGATTGCTGCAGCGCCCACAAGGGAACCACTGGGATAGAACAACGAATCACTATTTTTACCAGAAAAAAAGTAATAGTTTAAACAAAAGAAAAACCAACATAAAATTATTTTTAATCAACAGAAAAATAAATAAAGTATATAACCTCAATTTCAGGGATCACAAATTTTTAGTCATAAACAACAGTTAATCATCTTTGGATTTGATTCCTTGTCCTCAATATTATATTCATTAAGTCATGGCAGGATAAATCAATTAATAAATGACACTGTTACACTCTAATATCAACGAATCGTTTTCGGGATTTTGTTTCATTATAAGTGCCACTGCATATGCTTTGTCATCAGATATAATGCAAGAGATCCACTTCATTATAAACTCGCACGGATTCATGAAGCCTCACCGATCAACGCTCAATAACGGATTGTCGAGGATTTTTTTTTGCCTGTTGTAGAATCCAATTTTTAAACTCCGGATTTCGGTGTTGATTTATTCTGTGAAGATTTATTAATTACGGGTTATCTTTTCTTCCCGATTTAATCGTGTAGGAGAAATATCTTCTTTATTTCAAAGATTTCTTTCTGCAAACAATAAAAATAACAAGGAGCGTGTTTCAACAAAATGACTTGATATTAGTCATTGTTTTATATTGGACGATAGTCTTCAAAAGTAACCGTTTTACAAGTAAAATGTATACTTTTTGTAATAAATCAAACTCACCACACACAGGAATCCATATGTACAAAAAAAACAACTAATCAAACCAAGACTTTGTACAAAAGCAAAAGAAAGAAAATCACATACTCACACAAAGCACACGAAAGTAGTGTTTCACAATAGCGACACACGACCACGTGATTCCGAACATCAGAGGTATGGAGATTTTTGATGGATCAGAAACAAAAGTTGAGGCAGTCATAACGAGCTTTTGCAAATAACATAGTCGTCACGTTTATTTCCAGGATATGGTAGATTATGCCAATTATCATATTTGTTCATTTTTATCAAAATTGGAGTTGTAGTTTTTAGGTTCCGCCATAAACCATATTCAGTAATTGGTTTATCATTACATGGAATTGGTCTCTTACCATATAGCATTAATTCTAAATCTTTTGAATCCAACCCTAATATTTCATATAATTCACTTGTTAATATTTTTCTGTTGTACTGTAATTCGAATTCTACCAAACCATCACTGTATAGAAGTGTTATTGGTTCGAGTTCATATTCCCTTGATATTTGAACAATCAACTCTCTTGTTGCATTGATTCTTTTCTCAGATAAATCTGTCCAAAAGTCTCTCAAAATTTCAACTATCTGTTGTAATGGTGTAATATGATTGTAGTCTTTGAATTTTGGGTCTACTTCGTTTATTGGATGCTCAACTCTCTGTTCATATGAGACTATGTGCTTAAAATTTTTGTTTATTTTATGTGCAATTTTGTTCAACTCCTCTACTGATTTTGAATCAAAGTATGTATTTTCCTTTTGACTGTCATCTGTTAATGATGGTTGTAGTTCTCTTGAGTTATTCGATAATTTATTTTGATGAAGACTGCAGGAAGAAATTTGAGAAGATTACAGACCCTGAAATCTACGAAGAAAAACTTCGAAAGTTATTCACAAAGTCAACAAATTTAGCGGAAGACTTGCAGAATGCGTTGTCATATCGGAAAGGATCAGCATCAATTGAAGAATTTATTCAACAAGTTGAAAAAAATGTCGAGAAAATAATGTAACATAAGCTAACGTCAACTAAACTAACAGCATTTTTGCTTAAATATTGTTTGGATAATGAGAAAATGAAAGAAGAAATCACTCGGTTTGAATTTACAGAATCATTGCTCCGATCAGAATTAAAAACCGGGAAAGAAAATATAGAAAATGAAGAACAGAAAGGACCAACTCCGACCAAGTATATTAAAGAAATTTTGTAAACAGTGGAAGCTCGGTCGAAACAGGAAGAGGTATTTTTAATAAATAAACCAACTTATGCAGCGATAGCGAACAAAAATTATCAAAACAGTCAACAATTTAATGATAGGCAACACAATGAGAATATCAGACCAAGAAATATATCTTATCCCAATAAGAACGGAGGAAATTTAAATTCGGAAACGGAGCAACGAGTGAGAAACATCCCTCAATGCTATGCATGTCAAGAAATGGGTCCTATTCGTCGACAATATCCTAATATACAATGTTCTCATTGCCGGGGACAAGGTCATTTAAAAAGACAGTGTTTTCAACTGCGGAGAGACAACGAGAGTGGAAACAGTGGAGACTATCGTAATAATACTTTCAAGAGGAATTCGAACCAAAACCAGTCTAATTACTATGCCCGGAGAAAACCTGAACACTACGATCGAATAGCTGCTATGGGTTATGAAGACAACCAGAAACCAGATTACTAAGATCGTGAGACGAGTGGTGAAGACTGCCAAAGGCAATCAGGAACCGAGATACGAGCGGAAAACGGGGGCGCTTCGAACATAGGGGAAATGCTCGGAGCGATACAAACGCAGTAATGATGTATTTGATTCGAGATTTTTGAGATTAGAATGTGATAGTATGAATGAATGTTATGATGAGAATGATTGTAATTTTGTCGATAAGTATGATGTTTGCATGAATGTTGAAAATGATAACAAATTTTTCGATAAGTTTGATGTTCTTTTGAATGATGAGAGAGATGAAAAAAATAATAGAATATGAAATATGTGCGAATTATTTTAATAGAAATGAATTATTAAATAAAGATTATTTTATTAATAATGATAATAAATACTTTAAAAATAAAGATTTTATAAGGGAGTGTATAAAGATAGATAAATCAAAAATAATAACTGGACAAAACTAGATAAGAGACCATTTGATAACGTGATTCTGAATAGCAAAGAGTTCTACTGTTTATTTGATACGGGTGCTAAAATTAGTGTCATTAGTTTGGGGGTAGCTCGAAAATGTAAAGGGAAATTAGAGAACGACAATAAGTTATTGAAAATTTGATGTGAAAATGGAACCCCGTTAGAAATATTAGGATATAAAGAGAAGAATATTAAAAATATTTTTTTGTTGATGTTGACATTATTCCCGAAGTAATAATCGGAGTAGATATTTTAGATAAATTAGAAGTGAAATTAGTATCTATAAATGATATTGACAAAAACCCTCGAGTATGCAATTTAGAAGGCAAATTTCGAAATGATATAACAGATAAAACTAGGATCGAAAAACAGTAAATTAGTAAACAGTTAATACCTTCAAATCACCCTTTATACGGAACGATCATTAAATATGGAAGTATTTTCATGGCCCACAAATGGGATATAGGGAAAACAAATATTTTAAAACACCAAATTTTGACCAATTGCAAACCAATTACTATACCAATGCGTCGTCAACCTATACATTACGACGAGAAAATTCTGGACATTATAACAAACTTAGAAAGCAATGGTATTATCTCAAAATGCGAATCACCTTGGAACTCACCAATTGTTTGCGTCAATAAAAAGAATTCAGATGACATAAGAATGTATTTAGATTTTAGGATATTGAATACGAACACGATAAGACCGGCATTTCCATTACCAAATGTTAATGAAATGTTAGACTCTTTACACGAAGCCAAGTATTTTTCGTCAATTGATTTAGGTAATGCTTACTATCAGGTAGAGTTGGAAGAGGAGTAAAAAGAAGATGGTATTTTCGACAAAATACGGGCAATATTATTTTAATAGGATGCCTTTTGGAATCGCAGCTGCTCCTTCGACATTCCAAAAAATAATGTCAATAGTTATAGGTGATATGATATGGAAAGAGAGTTTGGTATATCTAGATGATATTTTAGTTTTTTCTAAGACCATAGAAGATCACATTAAAATATTGAATAAATTGTTAGGTAGAATTGCAAACGCAGGATTGAGATTAAATCCAGATAAGTGTAGATTTTTTGTATCTGAAATTAAATTTTTAGGTCACATTATCAACACTGAAGGTATAAAAACAGATATGGAAAAAATTGAAACTATTAGAAAATTTGAAAAACCACGCTGTGCAAAAAACGTGCGTAGTTTTTTGGGTCTAACCAACTACTATAGGAAATTCATAGAAGGATACTCTAAATATGCTAAACCATTAGAATTATTAATTAATACAAAAAATAAGAATATCGTTTGGACAAACGAATGTGAACTAGCKTTTAAAAAACTAAAAGAGAAAATGTTTAATTCATCCATATTAAAATACCCTGACTTTTCACGTGAATTCATCTTAGACACTGACGCCAGTTTTGATACCATCGGTGCAGTATTATCACAAAAAGATGAATACGCCTGGAAAGAGTGATTGCATATGGATCGAAAAGCATGTCTAAGCATGAAATAGGATATTGCATCACCAGGAAAGAATTGTTATCAATTTTCTACTTCACACAGCATTTTAAACATTATTTATATGGTAAACAATTTGTTTTAAGAACTGACCATAAGGCTGTTACATTTATGCTTACAACAAAAAAACCGATAACAGCACAGTTTCAAAATTGGATAAACTTTTTAAGTAGTCTGAATATCAAATTAGAATATAGGAAAGGGGACAAACATGGCAACGCAAACGCACTATCCCGAATGAACACCGAACAATGTAAGCAGTGTAATTTAAACCATAAGGATGCAAAAAAGTGAAGTGTCAGACAAGACTCCTTACGATGAATCAAGAAAATTTAATTACAGAGTTGCAACAGAATAGCGCTGAAAATGATGAGATACTAACACGAATTCAAAACAAAGAAGAACACGAGTTTGTTTTCAAAGATGAACTGATAATGAAAAATAATAAAATATTTGTCCAAAAGAAAAACAGAAAGATTTCATTACTTTATACCATAAAATATTGTGCCATGCTGGATATCAAAAAGTGTACAAATTTTTGTACAACAATTATTTTATGAATAAATTTGAAGAAACAGTAAAAGATACTATTAAAAGGTGTGTAATTTGTCAAAAAGGGAAAGTTTTCCCACAGAAAACCAAAGAAATTAACTATAAATTAACAGCTACAGAACAATTTGAATCAGTATATATAGATTTTTGTGGACCTTTGAAATCTACACTGTCGGGAAAAAAATATATCATGGCTATTATCGATCAATTTAGTAAATATGTGGTATTAAAAGCGGTTAATAACCAGGACGAGAAAACATTAGTTAAAATATTGACAGAACATTGGATATTGAAGTTTGGCAGTCCAAAATTTGTGCATGTTGATATGGTAAATCATTTTTGTCATCAATGTTTACGAATTTAGGAAATAAATATAACTTCATCATACAATACTCGAGCCCATACCACCATCAAGCCAACAGACAAGTGGAAAGACAATTTCGAACAATTCGAGACTGGATATTTTGCTGTGTAAAAGATAAGTTATTTAGAGACTGGGAAGAGTGTTTACCCTACATTGAATTTACAATGAACGCAACAGTTCAAAAAACATTAATGTTAAGCCCCTCGGAGATTATTTTGGGGAAACGAATAAATATCGATCGGTTTGAAGGTTTTAAGCAAGATGATGCAATAATGAAGGCGAAAAACAAATATATCGAATCAATAAAAAGAAATCAGGAAAACAATCAGAATGTGAAAACGGATAGACAATTTAATGTTGGAGATTTAGTAAATGTGAAAAATGATAATAGGAAAAAACAGGAAAAGCTTCATGACGGTCCTTATACAATAATAACTAAACTTCATGATAGGAGCTATATATTAAAAAAATATGACGGATCAGAAATTATCAGAAACGTAGAATGGCTTACGCCATACTGGACGAGGGAGATGTGAGGTGTAGTTACATAATCAACAATTTAAATGTTTTATGGTGTGTTATGTGTGTTTGTGAGTTTGATTGACATATGACATAATAATCTCGAATCTTGAATCATTACATCATTGTTAATCCCCATATATAAAGAATATTGTATGATTTATTAATAGAATTTGATAACCCGACTTACGACTTATAAATAATAACAGAGATAAAGGGGTAATCTTTGAAAACGAGCTATTGGAGACCAACCAAATGCATCTGCGTGTGTCTTATAATGACATAAAAAGTTTGTTAATTCATCATGATCACCATTGAATTTCTTATTTGTATATTTCTGTTTGAATTCTGGGGGATTTAACATTCCAATGTTCGGGCTAGAAAACATTTCATTCATCGAAGAAATTTGGGATTGTTTCGTTTATTTTTGATTCTGTAACAGAAGTTGATATTTTTATTTCATTATTTTCTTCATCAGAATTCATACGGACAAGTGATTTTCTCGAATTTACTTGAATTATATTGTGTCTCCTTTCATAATATTGAGAAATCTTTTGATTTGCTTGAGTTTTAGATAGTCGGTTTCGTCGGTCAATTTTGATTTGGAAATTTGTAGTGAAGATAGTTTAAACTGCTTTTCGTTTTGATAATTTATTCACGAAATAACAATTGTTTTCTCTCCTTTTCTAAAGAGAAAAATAGAATTGCATCTATATCTTCCTTATCTTGAAGAAGAAACAAAACAGAAACTAGAAAAGAAAATCAGAAAGAAGAAAAGAAAATCTTCTTTGTTCAAGACATATATTGCACATTATTCATATTCTTTTATTGCTTGATTTATTTCACATTTTTGTGCTATATACATTTTTTTAATTTCGAGATGAGAATGATTTTTTTCCTTTTAAATCATGCTCGTCTACAATAAAACATCTTGGTTTTAAATGTAAAATTTGTATCAGATAATAATTTAAATAAAATAAAAAGGTTTCATCTCTGATGTTAATTGTATTATTACTTTCCTTTTCTAAGAATGTAATTATATCATTCTTTTCTTGCATTGTAAATTGTGTAACATTTATAAATTTTCCAATATTAAAATCTGGAGATATAATATTCCTGGTAGAATTATAAATCATATTCAAATTTTGATCATATACGAAGATAAGATCTTTGATTAAATCTATTTCAATGATACCATATTCAATATTACTAAATTGTTTCAAATCTTTCTTGATAAAATAAGAATCTCGTAAATCATTGAAAAAGCGGAACTATTCATCGTGGTTGTGTATATTATTTTAACATTTTCTCTAATTTTGTTATCAACATCTTTGGGTTTATGACCTAAAAATATAATTTGAATGAATAAATGTCTACCTTTTGTATAAATTTCTGATACAGTTTTCTGATTTATCAAATTTCCCATATCATCCAAAAGAATAATGTTTCTTTGATCCGGCGTTCCAGCAAAAAGTGTCATATCTTTTAGCAAATCTAAATCATCTTCATCATAAACATTTGTAAAACTTTTCCATTCATCCTTATTTTTACATAAAATATAAACATTTTTATTTTTTAGATATTTTTGAATGAAAGTAGTCTTACCAGTTTCAGTTGCACCATAAACAATAAAGTGATTATTAGTATCCTTAATCCTTTCGTTGGTATAAACCTCTTTTTTGGGTTGAAAGCCTTTAAAATTCTTTGCTTCATATATTGATTTGGTTATTTCGATTATATTATATGGTTTATAAATGTTGAAATAAAAAGCTAAGTAGAAAACAAATGCAAACAAGGTAACAATTAAGCAAATTTTAATGATATTATTTGTTAAAATTAATTTTATTTCATCAATTTCCTTCATTTTTGAAAGAAAAAATATTATAAATTATATTAATTATAAAAAATATAAAGTGATGGATATTATTGATAAAATTGAAAATGAATTAAAAATAATACCACTTCCTCCAATACTTTCTATAACAAAAAGTCAAAAAAATTTAATACAATCAATATTGGGGAATTTAAAATGGCAAGATATTTTCAATATTATTCAAAAAGAACCTTGGCATTATATTAAAGATAAAAATGGGGTCATAACTCATAGTTCTCCACATGGAGAAACTTTATATGAACATCTACGTCAAACAGCATTACTATGTTTTAATATTGCTGTTGAAGAAAATAAAGAAAAACCACAAAAATATACACTTTTAGGACTGCTTCATGACTTGGGTAAACCTGGAACTAGAGATAAAAGAGGAACTTGGGTTAGTTTTAAAGGACACGGTATTGTGGGGGGTGTTTAAATTGAACAATTTTGGACAGAAGTACTTGGTAAAGCTTTTAATCTAACAAAAGAAGATTGGGGGATATTTCTACTGCTATTGATGTCCATATGTGTGGATATTTCTTTGAAACTCCAGTAACATGTAATACAATTTATATGGATACTTTTCGATTACTAGAAGATAATGTTAAAGCTTGTTAACAGTCTTAAGAATGGGAGGTTCGCTAGGTATGACACCCTCGGAAAACGGTAAAAAATTTTGGAATCCGGAAAAATTAAAAGAAACTCAACAAGATTTCAAAAAAAATATATTTCTTCCATTAACTGGATCAGATTATATCAAAACTTATAATTTGGATAAAGGTATTCTTATACAAATACAAGGTGGAAGTGGAAATGGCAAAAGTGTTTTAAGTAATTACCTTAAAAAGAAGCTAATTGAAAAAAATATTAAAGAAGAGGATATTTTAGTAATTAATAGAGATTGTTACATGGTTAATACTTGTCAAAAATATCTTCCTAGTCCATCAATTAAGCATTATGAGATAACAGAAGATCTAACACCTGACGTATATAACAAATTATATAGATTCTAAAAAAGCTTATGCTGGAGAGATAAATGATAGTATGAAAAAGGATATCGAAGATGGATTAAATAAAAGAAAAATTATAATTCTTGATACAATGGCTACAATGTATACAAAGTCCATTAAATTAATCATCCCCAATGTCGCAGAAAAAGCATTTAAAATATCTTTTTGGCGTCATAGAACTAATTTGTTTACAGAAGAAGGATTTATTCATGAGTGAATACTTTCCGAATTGTAAAACATCCATAATTCATCCAGAAGGTTTTGTGTATCTACATAAAATTGGAGAAAATAGTTTTGATTACTCAAAAATAAAACTACCTATCTATTATCAATGTCACAAACTTAAAGATGAGAATATTCCAGAATTGTTATCAATACCTAATGAAGCAAATGACTATTTTCCAATATTAAAGAGGCTAAAAAATTTTATGACAGATCGTGAAGAGCTTTTAGTTAAATATCTTAAGATGATATTGTTTAGAATATATAATGAAATTGCTCCTAATAGTGAATCCTGCAAGAGTTTGAATGAAAAAGAAAGAAAAATCTTACTTCAACACTTTGAAAGTGAAGATTATCGTTCTTCTGAAGAAATTCGAAAATTATTAATTAAATTACTTATTAATAAAGCCAAAGATACCATAAATGTTATATATGTAACTACAGCTATAGAAATTTTTGATCTTTCAACTGAAATACTTGGAAAAAGATAAAAATAAAATTATTTCATTTAGTAAAAAATTAATTATAGAAACAAAAGCTTGGAATGGTGATAATTATGAATATTTTCAAAATCAAGTACAAGAATTAATGGAAAAAAATAATCCAATAATAAAAGAATTTAGAAATTTATTAGTTTCAACACCTTTTTAAATATTACAATCATTACAAAACGGAAAATCTTCTTTGCATATTTTATTTTTTATTATAATAGTATTAAAACTTCTACAAAATTTACAAAAAATAAATTTTTCACAATATTGTCGTAGTATTGACTCAATTTTCACGGGTGTATAACTACCTCTAAGAACCAAATTATTATATTGATTTAAAGAAGTAATTGTACCAGTTTCTTGATCGAAAAATTTCTTCAAATGTTCAACACTACGATTTAATAATCGGCATTCCTCATTATAATTTATCCAAATTATTTT
>MQRK01241767.1:0-10527 GCA_001938485.1 Girardia tigrina | reverse complement strand
AGGAATTTGAGCTTTCTCAGCAATTTCTTTTATTGAAAACTTTTTGTAAATTTGAAAGGATTGCCTTCGCAGTACGTAATAATTCTTTTCTAGCAATTTTACAATTTCGAATTACTATAAAGTAGGATATAAGTGACAAATTAACAAAAATTATTATTACTGTTCGTTAAGTAAATTTCTTTATGATTTTCAAAGAATGATCTTTTTGAAAGGCCTTATTTAATCTGTCAAGTGACTTTTGAACCTGTCTTGGGAATTTTCAACCAATAAAAATTGTTTTTATATTTAAATAAATTTTTATTACTTAGAAATTTCCAGTTTTTATTGTTATATTATTAAACTAGGTTGAAATTATAAAGAAATTTTTATTTTATACAAATGGTGCAATTGGTTCATATTTTATACTCATTTATTTAAAAGTGATTAAAAATAATCATGAGTCCGTCGACTTTTTGGTTATGTTATTATATACAAGTGAATTAAAATATTAATCAGTGACCTGAAAATGACAGTCAGTCCGTTGAAATATATTGTCATTAAATATATTTTTTTAATGGATGAATTTAGTTTTTATTAAAAAATATTCATCCAGATTGAAGTTTATCAATTATTTATATTCATCATTATTTCACATTAATTAGAACTTAATTCCAAGGTTTTCCAAAAAGAAAAATAAATTTCAATAATTTAAATATTCATGGAAGCCATATTTTCCTTTTAAAATAGTCGTCATTCTATATAGTGACTTTCTTCATATTTCATGTTCTTTTTTATTCCTCAGATTTTTGTATTTTGTTTTTATATTTATTTACGTTAAAAAATTCTAATTTTCTTTTGATTTTTATGTGTACATAGACAAATAAATCATACAATAGTCTAATTTTATGAAAATAATAAGGCATGTATGTCATTTAATTTAAATAAAAAACAAGTTATTATTACTATTAATTACCTGTATTTTTATTTTATATTTATTTTGAAAATTTTGAATTTAAGCAAACATTTTTGGATAAAAGACTCCTCACAAAGAATAGCATTTTTATACAAATTTCACTTGTGCTTGGTTGATTGTTTTTAAATATTTTAAAGTTATTATACACTTTTTAAAAATTTAAATTATTTGAAATCTGACATTACATTTTTTAGTATTTTCTTCATTGCAGAATTCATGTGACAACTTAATGATTTTTTAAGAAGACCTATAACCTTGAGACTTGGAAAATCCATCGTCATCTTACTAGTAAGAAGAGACGATTCTCTTATGTTCAAATAGTTTATGTGAAAAATATTTTATGTAATTATTTGCCTTTTCCTTCAATAAAAAGCAAATTATGTCACTATTTATTTTATTTGTAATAAAGTGCTTGGTCTTGTCATTTCTCAAATATTCATATAAAACATGATGGATGAAGATTTTGAATTATTTTCAATAACAGATTGGCAGACCATTCTAATGATAGAATTTCCGCTACGTCAAAAGGAAATATGTAATATTAACAACATCACAATTTGAATGCAAACATTTATTGACAACACAAACAGATTCTTCACAACAATTTTCGGAGGTCATCTTTCTTTGATTGATATAGTTTTTGTTTTAGTATTCAAATATGAAAAAAATCAATGAATGGGAAATTTTAATATTACATTTTAATTTCTCATAATTTTATTGTATAAAAAGACATTGTGTAATTTTTTAAATAAACATTAATTTTTAAAATATATTAAATTTAATAAGTTAAAATCGTTTACTAAAAATATTAATAAAATTCATAATTATCAAACTTTAATTAATTAGTACTTAAAATTAATATCATTAAATTAATTTCATTAGATTCAAATAATCAATCAAATAACATATCAATCCCATCTGAGTAGGAGAGTCACAAATCTAAACAGCATACAAACAACAAACTTACAACATTCCAAATTATCCCTCACATGTAATATGGACCAAAACTGGTTAAGATAATTAAGGGAAAATTTCAGTCACAATCAGTAAAAAATAGATTTAAATTTTGTTAAAGGTCGACTCAGTAAAAGTAGACTTTTTATTTAAGTATAAAAATAATTATGCTAGATAAAGAAAATTAAACATTTCAATCATATCCAAATAAAATGAAAAGAATACAGGCCTTGATTTTAAAATTTCAAAGCATATATAAAAATCCTTTTTTGGAAAAGAAAATCCTTTGTCTGTGTATTTGTTCATTTACGTGTTTGCGCGGATAGAAAATGACAAAATAAAAACTAAAAGTATTATTTAAAATTTTTTTGTTGGTGCACGAATGCCTGCAAATAATTTCTTATAAATATTAAATTTACGGAAAAATTGTTTAAATGATAGTTTATAATTCTTAGGTTTAAGCTTTTCACCCAAGACCATATTTAAGTTTGAAATCCAAATAAAAGTTGCCATAACTCCAAAAATTTATTTCTATCACAAAAAGTTTTCAAACAAATTACTGAGGAACATTTGTTCCTCGCATCTCTTTAAATAAATATACTATAATATACATATGAATATTTTAAAATTCGTAATTTAAATCTACAATATACTTTTGACAATTTACTTTTAACATTAGAAATGAAAGGCAAATTTTAGATTTAACTTTTTCAAAAAATAAATTTAACTTGTAAAAATTACATTCTAAATGTTTTAATTTACATTTTACAATTTATAGTGTATATTTAAGTTTTCCAAAATTTTCATTTGAAATTCTTAAATTTGTAAAATTTAACGATTCAGTTTTGTTTTCTTACTTTTTAAAGTTTACATTTTAATGTTTTTCAAAAACTACATTATCATTTTACAAGTTTTACCCCTTAGACCACCAAATACCTAGGGATTAATTTGTCGTAAACGCTAAATGCTTTTTAGGGGATTTGGTGAACTCCCTGGTAACACATATGAGGAACAAAAATATCAACCGCCTTTGAAACTGTTTTAGCAACGTTGTTTATAGTCGAGATTTTATTGTCAATAATTTCTTCCATCATTCTGATTATTGTAGCTTCCGGCGATTTAATGGATAAAAGAATATTCAAAATTGTATGGGAGCTCAAAATACTAACAAACCTAAACAGTTCTTAACAATTTTTCGAATACCGGACCTTATTAAAAAAGCTTTATATACCACTTTCCCAATATCTCTGGGTATGAACTATCCCTGCTCTGGCATCAATCACAACGTATCGTTCGGTTAAGTAATGTCTCAGTTTTTGTTGAGATTTAAGAAATTGAATTGAGAAAGATAAATTTATAAAATTCTTAGAGATTAGAATTAATATTCCATCAATTAAACAATTAAAGTATGAAATTAAAAGACTGTTTAAAAGACGAAAAAAGAAGAAAATAACGAATTACCCTGAGTTGTGAAAATGAATTATCGTGCATTGGAGAGCGCTAAATTTTAAAGAAACGTTTACCGAAGATTTTTCCTGAATCAGACATTCATATTCAAATAATGTTTTTGAAGATCCCACACCAAAGCCCACTTTTAATCTTCGCTTCTGCAAGCGTAAATTTATTCTTACTGATAAAAATTTTAAAGAGACAGAAGGATATTAATTTTAAAATATTTAATTCTAAATTGCCTCCCCAAATTCTCTCTTCTTCATCTTCGCTGGTTGTTATGTCCTTTATTTTTGACCTTTCGTTATATTATTTATAAAAATTATTTTTAAAATATTTGAATTGGTTTGATAATAGTTTAGTACAGTAAAGAGAAATATTTTCTTTTTTAGTACTCTAGGAATTCTTGTTGTCTGTGCTTACTGTGAACACTGGTGCACCTAGACTTTTTAACAGAATATTACTAATTGGATAAGAAAAAAGAGGTACAAAATGGTTAGTATCAACTAGGATAACGCTCGACTTTCTATAGCGTGTATGGTTAATAAATATTATAGGAATAACAATATTGAGACTAAGATATAGCTACCATATTTATCTGAAGATTTGCTATGCAATTTTAATGATTTTGGTCCTATAAAGATGGGGTTCATGGCTATTATATAATATCTTTTTAAGAACTTTTGATTTGATTTTGATTTTATTTTTAAGTTTTGAAAATTTAAAATTTTTAGATTTCATTTTATTTACCTAACCCTGAAATGAAATAATTAAACGAATAAATATTAAATACATTTTTGCTGAAAATTCCATCAGCTTTATTAGTGTATGTTTTACATTTGTTTCTTTTAACTCCTAATAGTTTTCTTTGAAAAGGCTTTCGTTACTCCCAATCAAATAATCAGAAACGTTTAAATCAACATTGTGCTTATAAAAGTTGCCTTTTGAATTAATGCTTTTTGAATTGAAAAAAATTTTTATGAGAAGATTTCATTATTTGATTCTTATTATTCATAATAACTTGAAAATTCAAATTTTTGATAACTTTTCAACTCAAAAACTCGATTGCTTTATTTTGACAACTGACAAAAAACAGTCACCTTTTGAAATTTTTTTATTCAAATTCTACAGTTTTCAAGATTGACAAAATCACCAATTTATTTTTAGATACATTTTTTTACAATTGATACCGACTTTTTTTTGGAAATTGAAATTGAAAATTTTCTAAACAAAAAAAACAAACACGCATACATATCAACCAATCAAACAAAAGGAATTACATTTTACAAATCACAATCACACATACACACAAATATATTGACAAAATTGCTTACTTTTCCCCATTCACACCTTTATTTACACACCATCCCGATTTCAAATTGAATAATGATTTCAATAACAAATAAGCGTGATCGAATCGATTCGATTCATTTTTTATTTAGTTTTTGGTGATTACCAATCACTAAATTTAAATTAGTTATTTTATTTTATTTAATAATTTTTTATTAAATTAATCTTGTTTTATCATTAATCAATAATTTAATATTATTTTTTTACTTTAATTACTTTTTCTAATTAATTATTTAAAACTTTATTTAATTTTTTAATTTACTGAAACTTATTTATTTATTTAACCTAATTTATTTACATTATCTTTCCCAAAATGGCAAAATGTTTGATCAAACATTTATTTTTCCGATCCAGCTGTCATCACAAAAATTAAACATAAGTCACAAAAGCTATTCAACAGACTTATTAAAAACATTAATATGTTTTTGAGATTTTTTTAATATTACAACCTGAATTTACCTCATTACAATCATTAACAAAACTTTCGTAAGTATGAGTTGTTCTAGATAGATAAATTAAGAATGTCTTTTCGATAAATGATTATTCGAACAATATTTACAATATAATTTTTGTACTAAATATTTAATATATTAAAAAATTTTATTATTTGGAAATTGTAATATATGTTAATCTATCATTATTTTTAATTCAAAAATTTTAAATTTAAAATTTAATAAATATTGTCCGAGTAATTTAAATATCAAAACATTCAGAAAATCTATATTCTATCTGGGTAGGAGGGATATTTTCCAGAAACAATATACTGAATGCATCATATAATAAACACGATTAGAAAATATTCCTCAATAGATTGTTGATAGCTAGTAGTCTACTAGAATTGGTATCTATGCTCCCAGATCAATGGGAATTTATTCTTGAGAATGAGGATGAATACCTTAACTAATCAGGAATTATGCACTAACATTTCATTTGAATTTGTTAGTTAACTTATGGAATATTAAAGAGGTAAAAAAACAAAGTTTTGATTTTGGAAATCTATTAGAACCAATAACTGTCAAATGATAGTAAAGAAGGATAAGAAGATTTTCCTAAAATGTACAAAAGACTCAAATAAAATGTCAAAATTTTTATTAGGTATTTGTAGTGCAATAGTTCTTTCATATGTTATGATTATATCATTTAATTATATCTTTTTAAGTTAATGCTAGCAAGAAAATTCCGTTGAGATTTTCAATATTTAAAAATTATTGATAAAAGAATTTACTTCTCCTTTATTTAGGAACTTTAATATTTTTGAATGCAATTGATTAGTGGTAACAATATTATTTTTAGTGTTATGAAATAAATTTTGTTAAAATATTCAAACTGGTGACAAATTTTATATGAACTCTGACAGTAAAACCATCTAAAAAATACTAAAAATTCTCTTTATTCTACATTTGCCAATATAAACATCAAAGGAATCTTAAGAATTTATGCATTAAACCTTTGTTTTACAAATTTTATTAGTTTTATGGTTTACTAGTTTCTCGTACTGTCATAAAATGCCAAAGTTTAAAATAAAAAATTACATATTGGTATAAATACATAATATATTAAATGCAAATAATTATGAATAAAACTGAAAACGGACAAATGTTGCAGAAATATAATTAATCTGTGAAGAAAATATTTATTAGTGAAATTTATTTCAAAATATAAAGGTCATATTCATATCTAATTGAATATAAGAATATATTTATATCATATTTTTAAACCAATTCTCTTAGAACTTGATTAAATAAGAAAAACCACCATTTTTCTAAATATTTATTTTTATAACATGTTTCGCCAGTTTTGTCTAACCGTTATCTTCGACCTAAATTTAATGAACACACTCAATCGAGTAGAAATAGCTCCATCTTAATCATACGTTACATTGCAAAGATCGTAAAAAGTAGACTATAATACAGAATATTAAATTTGATGTAAAAATTTTGGTAATTATAATAAAAAGATAATCATTGAAGCATTGTTAATTAAGCATTTCAAACTATGCTTAAATGTTCAAATTGATTCATCTAATTATATTAAAATATTCTAATAATTGAAAATTATATAGAAAAACTTAAAAAATTATTGATGTCTGTCGCTATATAAATGACTTGAATTTAAAATTTTCAATTTGTCAATTATAATCTATTTAATGTTTCTGTCCATCTCTTAATATATTGTTTGTTCATTCCAATGCAACTGTTAATAATATTTGTATTGTTTTAGATATGAAATGAATGAGGACAAATATTAAAAAGATCTGATAAAATGGATTGAAAATGGGGAGTTATCAAATATATATTGTCGTCAAGCCACTGATGAAATTTATCAGAGATTCGAGGATAGAGCTTAAAAATTTATAATTTCTAAATTAATAAATTTATAATTTCTAAATTAATAAATAGAGTCGACATAGACTTTATGAGTACAAATTCTTTCATAAATATAAGAAACTTTATCAATTTCTCAGAAAAAATAATTCCTGTTTGGTATTTTTCTCAATATTTCCTCCATTTTATTGGTTTCGCAAGATATAATTAGAATACGTCACTTGAATTAAAAGATTAATTAATGATCCTTACATGTTACAACCAAAACAGATTAAAAATTATAAGTTAAAAAATAGGTTGAAATAATTCATGGAACATCTTAACCATGAAAAAGAGTGCTTACTTTTGATATACAAGACATCCTATTATAATATCTCAATCTATTTTTAAAATTATATATTTATTTTAGTTTTTGGATGTAAATATAAGATATTTTAACTCAATTAACCAATTCTCATTTTTAGAACAGATGTACAATTTGCAATAATGTATATCAACATTTATTAAGTACTTTATTTAAGTAATTCCGATGTAATCATCAAATAATCTGTTTTTAATAATTTTTAAATTAAGTATATTGCATTCTCACATTTTGAGAAATGATTTCTCTTCTAACATGTTTATTTAGTGGTACTACGACCACCTTACAACTACATATCTGAGTTCTGGTACCAAGGATGTGTAAGGATAAGCCAATACATTACAGTCATTATAAACATGTTGTATTCAACATAATATAAAATTCTATGTTGTCAAAGGAATGAACCCAAAAATGATAGAAGGAGTGGACTTTTTGGATAATTTTGGGATAAAGCTGAATCAGAAATCAATACAAAATAGTGATGTATTTATGATAAGGGATAGTCCATCGGATGAAGACTGATTGAAAAGGATAACGAACCTATACGGAGTTAAGGTTGATGATCAGTTGATGAACATGATAAAAGAGTTTAAGTCGATATTCATGGCAGATAAATGGGATATTGGGAAAACATCATTGGCGAAACACAAAATGGAAACTAATTGTGAACCGATGTTAGTAAAGCCGTATAGACAACCAAGGCATTTTGATGAAAAATTAGACGAAGTTATTAAAAATTTTGAAGAAAATGATATAATCGAAAAATGTAGTTCACCATGGAACTTTCCATTGGAATGCGTCTGGAAGAAAGAGAAACAAGAAATACGAGTGTGCATGGATTTTCGACAATTAAATAAAGTTACTCTCAGACCAACATTCCCTATGCCAAATGAGGATGATGTGTTGAATACATTGAATGGTGCAAAGTATTTCATTACAATTAACTTGGGAAACGCATACTATCAAGTTGAACTTGATGAAGAATCATAGATTAAAACGGCATTCTCAACAAAGAATGGTCAATATTGTTTTAAAAGAATGCCTTTCAGAATAGCAGCCGCTACGGCCACCTTTCAAGAACTAATGGTAAAAGTTATTGCGGAATTGAACTGGAAGGAAGCAGTCGTATATCTAGATGATATCTTGATATTTTCTAAAGATAAGAAAGAACATCTACAAAGAATAAAGAATGTGTTTCAAAAAATCAAAGAGTCAGGTTTGAGGATAAATCCAGAGAAATGTCGATTTCTAGTAGAAAAGACCAAATTTTTGGTTTACGTAATAAGTAAAGATGGTATAGAAACTGATAAAACATAGATTGATGCAATTAACAAGTTTCAAAACCCATTATGTATTAAACATTTAAGGAGTTTCTTGGGTTTGACAAATTATTACAGAAAATTCATAAAAGATTATGCAAGATATGCAAAAGTTTAAGAAGGCATGTGTGGCAAAAACAAGAATAAGAAAAGAATATGAACAAAAGAATGTGATGAAGCTTTTCAGAGATTAAAAGAAAAAATGGTTCAAACTCCAATCTTGGCGTATCCAAACTTAGATAAAGAATTTATATTGGACACAGATGCAAGTTTCGATACGATTGGAGCAGTACTGTCACAAAAAGACTCGAGTGGAAGAGAAAGAGTTATTGCATATGGTTCTCATAAGATGAATAAACATGAACTTGGTTATTGCATTACCAGAAAAGAATTACTAGCCATATATTATTTCATTTAGCATTTTAAGCATTTCTTATATGGGAAAATATTCTTGTTGCGAACAGACCACAAAGCTATTACGTTTATGATGACCACAAAGAACCCAATAACACCGCAATTTCAAACATGGATAAATTTTCTCAGCGGTCTTGATATGAGAATGGAATACAGGAATGGAATACACTCAAATGCAGATACTATGTCGAGAAACTCTTGCGAATTATGTAGTCAATGTCAAACAACACATGAAGAAGCGAAGAAAGGAAAGATTAAAACTCGAATTCTAGCTCTACAGTAAGAATCAAATAGTTTCAAATGGCAGAATGACAATGAAGAAATCGAACAAATCAAGAAAGATTTGAAACAAGGAAGAACAAATAAATCGAAACTGAAAGATGACATTGTAGCAACGAAAAATAATAAGTATTGGATCCCGAGAACAAATAGAACCAATTTTATTGAAGATATACATAAGATGTTATGTCATGCTGGGAGTAAAAAGGTTTTTAACTACCTCAGAGATGATTTTGATATGGAAAATATGAGAAAAAAGATAAAGGAAGTTGTTCAAAGTTGCATAAATTGTCTAAAGCGAAAAACACTAACTGCGAAAACAAAAGAAAGACATATTAAGCAATTTGCAGATGAACCTCTTCAGAAGATATATATCGATTTTTGTGGTCCATTCAAGAGAAATGTTAATGGATACCAGTATATTTTGGCGATAATTGATCAATTTAGCCGATATATTAGCCTGAATGCAGTTGCTCACCAAGACGAGAGAACGCTACGGAAAATATTGCTGGAGAGATGGACATATAAATATGGACCAAATAAAGAAATCCATGTGGATAGAGGCAAAACATTTGAATCAGAACTATTTAAAGAAACACTGTAGAAGTTTAAGATAGAAGTATTTTATTCAAGCCCGTATCACCACAATACCAATGGAATTATAGAAAGACAATTTAGAACATTTAGAGATGTTCTTAATATCAGAATAAAGGATGGAACGCATAAAGATTGGACTGAAGTATTGTCAGAAATAGAATTTATGATGAATAATACCATTCAAGCTACGACAGGTATCTCACCAGCAGAACTAATATATGGAAGGAAATTAAGACATTGGTGGAAAAATAAAGAAGATAAAGGAAACCAGATGGGCAAGGAAACCAATGAGCAAACCAAACTACAAATGGGACAAGAAGGCAAAGCTCCAGAAATGAAAAGAATTTTCAAAGTTGGAGACCAGGTATTGATAAATAGAGAAAATGCATTAAAAGAAGACGACCGATATATTTAAATCGAGGGGGATGTGAGGGATAATTTGGAATGTTGTAAGTTTGTTGTTTGTATGCTGTTTAGATTTGTGACTCTCCTACTCAGATGGGATTGATATGTTTATTGATTGATTAT
>MQRK01241765.1:0-13139 GCA_001938485.1 Girardia tigrina | reverse complement strand
ATATTTTTGTGACTTGAAAACTTGAATCAAAAACTTATTTTAAATTATGCAAATGAAGAAATCATTAAATTTAAATTAATATTATTTTAATTTTGACTTTAATTATTTTTGTTTTATTATTGGGTTGTTGCATAAGTTCCCGCCGTTTTGTAAACATTTGTTTTCAAAGAAATCAAAGAATTTTAACAACCAAAATAATGACTCAGTTAATTATATATTTAGTGAAATCATAAAATTTTAACAGCAAAAATAATAACACTTCAATCAATTATGTACTCTCCTTCATTGTTCACTACTTCTTCCCATATTTTCACCAGTTTGTTGATTCCATTTCGCCAGAAATCCTTAGGTAGAGTCTCGAAGAAGTTGTTGAGCCAATTCTCAAGATGATCCTGATTTTCGAAGCTAAGACCCCTCATTTCATTTGAAAGGCAACGGAAGAGATAGTAATCCGCCAGGGCGAGGTCTGGGGAATAGGGAGGATATTGAAGGACCTCCCAACCGAGCTCTTGGAGTGCCATCTTGACATTTTTTGCGGTGTGTGGTCGAGCATTGTCATGGAGGAGGATCACCTGGCCTTGTCGATCCGACCTTTTTTGTTGAATTGCCTCATTGACTCGATGCAATTGGGCTTTATAGAGATTATTTTCTACTGTCATGTTCTTTCGAAGCATTTCCCAGTGGATTAGTCCTTCCCAATCCCACCATACGCAAATCATTGTCTTCATCGGGTGCAGTTTCTGGGCTTAGGATTTTCTCCAGGACTCACCCACTCTTTCCTTTGCTTCATATTCACATAGAGACACCATTTCTCGTCTCCAGTGACGATTCTGTATAAGAAACGTTGGCCATGGGTTCCTTGGTGTCGAGCGAGATTTTGAGCAGCAATGGAAAGTCGCTTATCTTCTGTTTTTGGGTGAGTTCGTGCGGGACCCAAGCTTCAAGCTTTTGAGTGAAACCCATCGACTGAAGGTGGCGTGAAATTGTCGCAAAATCACAATTTATCTTTTCGGCCAATTCTCTGCATTTCTGGCGGCCATCTTCCTTCAAAAGATCCTCGAGTTGGTCCTCGTCCATCTCGACTGGTCTTCCGGAACGAGGAGCGTCGTTGAGGTCGAAATTATCGTGTTTGAACCTGGCAAACCAATCCCGAGCAGTTCTCTCAGCTATAGCGTCCTCTCCATACACGGCACAAATATCTCTGATAGCTTCATTCGCTTTTTGACCTCGATTAAAGGCGAAAAGAATGAGGTGTCGAAAATGCGATTTTTTGTCGACTTGACAATCCATTTGACGGTTCTAAAAAAGAAAAAAATAATAATATAGGCAAAAACGATTACTTTAATCTTGTAGAGTATAGCACGGGCTTTCTAATGGTATATAACACTTTGCCAAACATCAAAAAGTCTTTGTAGAACAAATAGTTTCATGTAACGGCGGGAACTTATGCAACAACTCTATAAAATAATTTGAATTTAAAATCCACGTTAAAAATGAAGAAAACAAGAAGATCTTTTACGTTCGAAAAAAATTGGAAATTATTGCTTATGCTGAAAAACATGGTAACAGAGAAGTAACTTCAGTCGGACAATCGTTGCCGCTGATTGGAAAGAAAAAAAAGAATCATTTTTACTTTTTATTAAAGATAAAAAGAGAGGTATCAATTTGAAGCATCTTGGGAATATGAATGAAGTTTCTGTTAGTTTAGTTTTTCCAGATACAAGGACAGTTGATGAAAAAGAAAAAAAAGATATTCTGATCAAAACAACCGGAAATGAAAAATATAATTTTACAGTTATATTAACTGTAACTACCGATGGAAAAAATGTAAACCAATGGTGATATTTAAAAGACTAACAATGTCCAAAGAAAATTTTCCAAAAGAAATTATTGTTGAAGTCAATAAAAATGAATGGTCAAATAGTGAAATAATGAAAAGATGGATACAAAAAAAATCGATAAAAAGAAATTCCTTTTTTAAGCCAAAATCACTTTTAATATACGATTCTGCTAGATGTCATCTTACTGAGGATGTTAAAAATGAAGTCAAAAAATATTCTGAACTTGCAGTGATCCCTGGTGGCCTTTAACCACTTGATCTATCAGTTAAAAAATCGTTCAAACCTAAGCTAAAGATACATTGTGAAAATTGGATTATCAATGGTTGTCACATTTACAACAGAACGGGGAAAATTAAAAGAGCGACATATTCAGAAATATGCGATTGGATTGTTAAAAGCTGGGAAGATGTTACACCACAGTGTATTAAAAAAGACATAAAATTGTTGATGTTTTTTCGAACACCACAAAAGCAGAATTTCATCTCGTTGGGACTTTTTTAATAAGTGAACTATTTTCATGTTAAGGCATTTTATGAGTTTATGGAAATGACATGATGTTGATGGAGAATGTTTAAAATAACCCATAATTTTCCTAGATTTATGAAAAAGTCGGCCACATGGCGTTGAGCAAGTATTAGATTTTTAATCACAAATCGAAAAGTGTAGACAAAGCATGCAGCATGTTTGACATGAGCATCACGGAATGCTTTGATTATAATAGAAGCATTGTCATGCAATACTGTTTGACAACAATGAATAGGAATATACCACTTCTGCACCATCTCCAAAAAACTCACTATGAAGTACTGCTGATGTTAAGTCAAATGTACTTGTCTGTCAATGAGCGTTAAAACTAATATAAGACTGTGTTGCGTTATTTGATATCCAGGAATTAACGATGAAGGAGAAACCATGGATATCCTCCATTTCCTTCAAATTCTTAATCTTCTGTTGCTCAAACAAATCAATACACGTTCTGTGATATATTTTCTAGAGGAGATTTGATACCTGGACACAAATTCTACAAAACCAGTATTTTCCGAAGGGTTGAATGAGATGAAAATCTATGAAAATCATTCGACTAATAGCCTTGTGGATTTTGATAGCTGATAGATGATCAATCTGTCAGAGCTGTGTATGAGCTAAACACCGTTCCAGAGTTTGTTGAACGGTGTTATGTTTTTTGTTATTAGTAGTAGAAGAATGTAAGTGGTACTCTGGTTTTTTTCCTGAATGCTAACAAGCTCTTTTGAATGTTGAAATCTGACATGTGTTATCATTGAAGAGGTGCCAAAATCCTTGGTCCTGTATTCTGATTGTGCACAAACAAGGTTGACCTGACGTACTTTACAGATTGTTAAATGTGTCTCGGTAGGATGGATATCAAACATTACACACTGTAATAGTCTTTCTCTTTGGTAAATTTATAGTAATTACTGTATAACTACATCTGTAAACGCATCATTTTTGATATCTTATTTTAACATCAGTTGTTTTATAAACAAATTATTTATCAGAGTTTCTAATTATTGTAAACATTGAGCGAAAAACCGGCATCAAAACCGGTAGAATTTGGCCGGAGCCGAAGCCGGTACCGGAGTTGAAAAATGGCCGGATTGTCGGTTTTTCAGAGCCAAGGCCGAAAACCAGTACACCTCTAGTTATTATTGTACCAATGTTGTAATTTTAATTTAATATACCTTGCCTCTGCATAAATTTCATTGTTTTATCTATTTTATGATATATTGGAATTGTTAAATTTTTTAACTAAAAACTAAAAAGGGATCGATCTCTTATTATACAACAAAAATGCATTTTTGACCCCCTCCCCCTCGTAGCAATCCGTAACAAAATGTCAGACCCTCCTTCGCTAACTTACAAATAATTTATAAAATTAATATCTAACTCATTTTAATGATAATTTTTAGAAGAATATTAAATTCACCGTAAAAAACTTTGACATTTTGGCAATTTTTGCGTCTTGTATTGCAACTATAATAAATTTTAATATCTTAAAAATCGAGCAAATGCATAACACATTTTTTTTATCCTCCTTTAGAAAATTGTTAAAAAAACTCTCCGTTACCTATCTAGATATTTTTAATTTGACCAAAGTTGAGGTATTTGAACCAATGTCAGACTAATCTTCATAATTTTTCGATAAGATTGGTTATGAGCATGTTTTCAAATATTATCCAGTTTTAAAATTTTTTTGTAGAAGTTTTCGATTGGAAAAATATTGATTAAAGCTTGAGCATCTCGCTACATATATATTGTTCACAAAAGTTGTGACAATGTAAAAAAAATGGCTATTTATTAATATACCCCTCGATAAAACTATACCTCTCCATAAAAACTATAACTTTCTATTAAAAAATGGTACATAGTAATATTGGAGATTTGATTTTAAATAATCATAACTCGATCAATTTTTTATGAAAATTGATGATTTTTTACAAACATACAGTAAATATTATTGGTTATGTTTAAAAAAAGTACTAGAAAAATTGACAAACAACCGAACAATTTTTAAAAATAAAAAAACAACTTTCAAAAATAAACTTATTTTTTTGTGGACATCATTTATTTATTTTCCCAAGGGTTTAAGCACTCATTTAAGTTAAAAACTGGAATGGAGTCCTCGGATAATTTAACGAAATTTATTGTTGATTACTATCACATTTTTCATATATATCCATTTGAATGTCTCAAATCCTTGTGGTTCTTCCGTAATGACCAAAAATTCTCGCTTATGATGGCGTAACTCGTGTTCTGACTGAGTCTTAGTAGCAGAAGAAATAAATTTTATTTGTTACGTATCAACCTTTCGTAACAACCCTTCCTCTCCCCTCGTAACAAAGTGGGACAATCGCTAACACACTCCTAAAACGTCACATAATAAGCGAACGTTTAAAATATTATCGTACAATAATTTTCTCTACCACATTTGTAGAGATGTTAAATAAAAGTAGTGTTTGGTGCTCAGTGGGTAATAAAAATTAGATAATTAAAAGAATTAAGTGTAGAATGAGACATATTAATATTTGTTTTTCTGAGTTATTGAAATGTGTGTTTTAATATTCATAATTTGTGTGATGTTCAAATTGAATTGATCTTAATTAATTTAGAATAAATATATATTTTCCGTCGTTCGAAGTTCAAGCTATCTGGGCGAAATATGGACATCAAAATGTTGTTGGCGGTTATTCCACGATTCGACGGAAAGTCGACTCGAATCAGAGAATGGAGGACGAAGTTCGAGATCATCGCAGGATGTCAGGGAATCCCCGATCCCAAACAGTGGGCTAAAATCTTGCCGTTATTTCTAGAGGGAGCTGTCTTCAAGATTTATGAAAATATTGACGAGAAGCAGAGAAGCTACGAGCAAGTAATGTCAATTTTAACTAAAGCATTTGATGTAGACGAATTCGGCGCATTTGAGCAGTTGCTTGGTCGCAAATTGAAAGACGATGAAACCGTTGACGAGTATTGCGCTTCGATTAACGAAATTTCGCGACGTGTGGAAAATTTATCTCTATGTGCCTTTTATAATGGTCTGCCGACTGATGTCAAAAGGGAGATTAAACGAAGCCAGGTTACTTCTCTCCCGGAGATGTTGACGCTGGCTAGGGAGCTGCTGAAGGTCGAAAAGAGTGTCCAAAGGGACAGATCGATGGTCGCGTCCCGAACTAACATCACGAGGGGGCGTGGTTGGTTCAATCATGGCAAGGCTAAAGCTCACGGGAAGTCACATGAGTCAGATGACTATGAAGTTAGATCGATGGAAGGAAACCGTCCGAAAGGCTCCTCATCGCCTTCAAAGTCTAATATCAGGTGCTTCAGATGTCTCCAAAAAAGCCATCTCGTTTACGAGTGCAGGAACGGGCTAAAATGCAAAGCGTGCAACGGTTATGGCCATTCTGCCAGAAATTGCCATGAGGAAAACCGGGATGGGAGTACCTCACAGTAGAGGCCGGATGTACTCTTTGAACGAAGTTAATTACCAGATCTCTTTCTAGATTCAGGCGCGTCTAGAACCATTATTGTTGGTAAACCGAGAAAATTCTACAGGTGGATCACAATGATGGATGACAGCAAATTCCGAGATTTGGAAAGTGAGTTTGAGGTAGTAATTGGTGAAGCTAGATGCGTCACGCGGGGTTTGATCGTTGATAGATTGTTGCTGGGATTTAACGCCATCGTTGGTCTCGACGTGATCCAAATGCTGGGAGGTGTGATAATAGATAAAGAGGCAGTTTTTCGCATCAATAGATTACATCGCGATGGATGCTTGTGATAGAGAAAGGGTGAACCGTTAAAAAAATCCGTTAAAGACAAGTTCAAGGAGGTTTCGGAACAATGGATTGAGAAAGGATTCTTAACATTGTATGATGAACAGAGATTTGGGCCTCCTAAGTGCACTATTCCAATTTTTCCCGGTCGTTCAGTTAAATAAAGACAAGATCAGACCCGTCTTTGATTTTCAACATATCAATAAGTATGTGGACGTGTACAGTGGTAACAGAACAGTTTGCTGTGAGAAACTCCGAAAGTGGAGAAAAAAGTCTGGTAAGTGCGCAATGTTGGATTTAATGGACGTGTACATGCAGGTGTTCGTCGAAGATGAGATGCTACCGTACCAAACGGTGCTATATAAAAATAAGAGATACGCACTAACCAGAATGGGTTACGGATTAAATGTGAGCCCAACCGTTATGAATAAAATTGTGAAGAAGGTCTTGTCGATGAATCCCACGATTCATGAAGCTGCCGACGTGTATATAGACGATATTTTCGTGGACGAAAGTATAGTACCAGTAGATAAGGTCAAAGAGCATTTGTTAAAGTATGGATCAGTCTAGAAAGATCCAGAGAGATTTCAACAAGAAACATCTGTGAAAGTGTTGGGATTGGAAGTGTTTCGAGACAATCATGGTGTGCTTCGCTGGAGATGGGCAAACATATTGCTTTTAGACCTAAACGAGGTCAAAACTAGGCTTGATCATTATTCCTTCAGTGGCCAAATAACCGGAATCAACCCGATCTGTGGATGGTTACGCATTGCGACGTCGTATCTTAAACGCCAATCTGCAGGACATTGGGACAGTCCGATCCGTGAATAGTTGAAGAAAGCGATGGGAGACATAGTAGAAAGAATAAAGGAAAATGATTGCGCCAGTGGGACTTGGTCTGTGAAAGACGATTGCAAAAACATTCTTTGGTGTGATGCCAGTACGTTGGCACTGGGCGTTTGTTTAGATGTCGATGGACAGAGAATCGAGAATGCTTCTTGACTTCGTAAAGTCAATGACTGTCGACACATCAATCTAGCTGAGTTAGAAGCGGTTATGAAAAGGTTAAACTTAGCGATTGCATGGGGTTTTTCTGAAATTGAGTTCAGACTCGACAGTCGGTTTGTTTGTGGGTAGATATCAAATGTGATCGATAACGTGCAAAGAAACAAAATCAAGGCGGTTTCCGAGCTATTGATTCGTAGAAGACTTAACCTGCTCAAAGATATTGTTTCCGGATATAATTTGAAGCTGCACGTGGTCAACGTTAGGTCGGAGATGAATGATGCCGACATCTTAACGAGAATCCCTTCACAATGGTCTTTTCTAAGTAGCTCCACGGAAGGTAGCAACGTTCTTTCGGCTTCATTAGAATTTTATATCGAAAGATTTAAGCAAATTCATGACAGAACGCATATGGGACTCCAGAGATCAATTTTTTTAGCGAAGGAGTTCAAAGTTAATATCAGTGTTGAAAAAAATCGGTAAATTATCCTTCATTGTAACCCGTGCCAATCTATCGATCCCGCACCGGTTCGATCGGAAAAAGGGAGTTTGGATGTTGCCGAAACTTGGAAAAGAATTGCAATTGATGTCAAGAAGTTCAAGGAGTCGAGGTTTCTCACCATCAATGACTGTGGACCATCGCGATTTGCTATCTGGAGATTCATTAGAGATGAAGGAGCGCAGGAAGTCATTGAGAATTTGAGAAATGTATTCTTCGAACGTGGAGCCCCTGCTGAGTTGTTAGCGGATAATTATGCGTCTTTTCATTCCGAATCTTTTACTGCTGAGATGAAGGCCTAGAATATTAATGTAGTGTATCGAGCCGTGAACAGACCAAGTGGGAATGGAATTATTGAAAGGAGCCACCGGACTGTCAAGGCGTTAACCGCGAGAGCTGGAAAATGGGATCCAGGAAGCGGTTTACGGGATGAATAACACTCCCGGAATAAGCGATAAGCCACCAGTCGAATTCCTTTATGGGTATAAGCCTCGGTTGAAGTTGATCGGTATCTCAACCGATCAAGCAAGTAATGGAACATTTTGTTCAATTGAATTCAGGGTTGGAGAAAAGGTTTGGGTGAAACCAAACCAGATCCAGCGCTGTAATGAAAGATGGACAGAAGGAGTCATTAAAGAAGTAAATAGTCCACTTAAATTTCTTTTCTCCATCGAAAATTTGTTGCGTCATCTCGTTGACCGAGTTGAATGTCTCGGAGCTGAGCGATTCTCCTCAACGTGCTGACGACTGACCGAGGGATCATCCAACCACGGTTCCCGTTGACACGGAATGAGTAGTCCGAGAGCGTCGACCGCCACTGAGATTTCAAGACTAGGTCTCATGGGACGATTTAGATTCTTATGAATCTGGGGGAGATGAAGAATGAGACATATTAATATTTGATTTTGAGTTATTGAAATGTGTGTTTTAATATTCATAATTTGTGTGATGTTCAAATTGAATTGATTTTAATTAATTTAGAATAAATATATATTTTCCGTCGTTCGAAGTACATTAAGTAAAAAATAAAATTAAAATAAAAACTTAAAAACAAATAATTTAAATTATATAAGTATAAAAAATAAAATAAATGATTTAGTAATCATTTTGGAATTTTATTCATTTTAACAAAGAATAATAATTGTTTTTAAGTCAATGAGTCATTTTGACTCAATGTTCTTTGTTTTCAAATTGTAACCGAATATTCCAGCGGCGAAAGAAATTTTGAAATGCTCACTCCGATTGGTTAGTTCAATCAGAGCGAGTTGTTGGCTCGATAAAAATCTCACAATTACATTTTTTCTTGAAATTTTTAAATGTTTTCTTTTGAAAAGATGCATCGACAGTTGAATTTTTTCGCTTCATCGAATCGAGATGAGTTTTTTTGCCCTTTAACAAATACTTCATTATAATGTTACATAATTTATATTCACCATCTAATTTGAATTTTAGCAAAACACATTAACCATCAATAAAATAATTATAATTACATTTAAAATTGTTGTAACAAAACTTGGCGAAGACGAATTTACCTGCATTAAAAGCAATATTCAACATATGGAAATATACATAATATACCAAAGAAATTTTGTGTTTATAAAAAGCGAACCATGTTGGTAAATAGACAAATTTACTGTTCTTATTCATCACTAAAAAGAACATTTTTTGGTATTGTTTATTACTTGACATTGAAGCGGAAAAGCTGAAGCAATTTAAGAGTTTTAAATACCTTAGCTCTACGATCATTGAGTAAGGAGGAATGATAGAAAAAACTGAAGATTAGATTGCAACGAGCGTAATGATTAGGCTTAGTAAAGTAGAACGTAGATCCCTAAGGCTATTGTCAGGACAAAACTTCTCTAAGGACGCCAGAGTTGGAGACGATGGGAAGACTACTTAAAAGAAAGAAGCGGATGGAACACTGAAGGCATGAGAAGAGCCTCTGCAAATAGACAGCAGGGGTGAAGGCTTTGGAACACTTCGATGTACTTAAGACCAAACAGTGAACCACCAAAATATGTTTACTTTCGAGCGGAACTTCTGCTACATGTCTGATTAATATTTTGAGTTATTATTGTCTGAAAATAAATTAATGTAAATTTAAAAATATATTAAAGGTTAAATAATTACATTTTTATATTTTAATTAATATTTTAAGATAATTTAAAAATATTATTCAAAAGGATAATTTGAAAATCACAAAGTTTTAAAAATCGTCGACAATGTCAGTGATTAAAAACTTTGATTTGGTATTTAAAAGATGTTATCATGAACACAGCACAAAAACGTTTTAAAAATCTGATGAAAAGTTGAAATGATTAATGTGGATAAGAAAACGTTTCAATGTGCTAACTACTTTAGCTGCGAAGGAGATAATTGTTGAATATTATTACAATTTTAATTGGTGATTCGGAATTATTGTTTAGCATGGAAAGGAAAGCCTTGAAAATATATGGAATAAATGGCATAAAAATATCTAGTGCACTCTGTTTAAGTCATGCTCTATGAATCATATCCTTCACTCGCAAATAAGCGAAAGAAGAACCATATCAAGAACTGCACTGGCCACTCAAATAATTAAATGACCAATGTTTATTGGACATAATCATCCACAACAATATAATCTTCTTTTTGACTCATCAACAACACAGAATCCCTAGAACGACAATTATTAAATCTCAAGTTCTTTCCTTTTGGAAATTATATATTTCTATCCAGTTTGAACTGATTCGATTATCGAAATCATATTAATTATCTGGAAAGAATTTTCAGTAGTTTCTTTTGACGAAAAATAGTTATTGCAAATTAACGAACAGAATGGTTACAAATTTAATAATTAACTCTTTTTGAACTTGAAATTAATAAAAATGAAATTTAATACATTACATTTGCTGTAATAGTTTTCTTTAATGTTGCTAATTGCCGCTTGGTAATCTTGTATGAAACATCATAGTTATATATTTCAGTATGAAAAATGACACTTTAGGATACAAGAGTCTTGATACGTTCTTGACTAAAAGACTTTTACAAAAGTCTAAACGACAAGTGCTACGAACGTAAAAAATATGGATCAGCACTCATTGCGGTGAATGACATGAAGCATATTTTCTCTTTTGTAGATCATTTTTACAGTGATTTGTATATAAACTGTGAATGATATATTATGCTGCAAATAGTATTTTATACTACGAATGATATATACGTTTTGCATATTATGTTGAGATCGGTTAATGTCATAGAAATAATAAGATTTTAGAGTGAACAGTTTAAGAAAATAAATAATACTTTCTTTTAATTATGAACAACTTGAAAAAAACCTTTGAAAATTTTTTTTAACATCTGGCGACAATAAGTCGCAATCGGCCAAAAGAGATTTTTTCTTACAAAAATGATATTTTACATTAATCAATAATGCTTCTTGTTTAACCCTTAGTAGCCTGATTCACGAAAGTGATTTATTTTTAATATTACTGTGTTTGCTTGAGGGTCTAGATGAAGGGAAAATAGCTAACAAAATCACAATATTTATTTTACATATTTATTTAGAAAAAAAAACAGGTATCAGTTTTGATACTTCAGACATTAACGCCATAAAGAACGTTTAAAAGATTGGTATCAAAATTGAAACTCTAGGTTATTAAGGGTTAAAATAAAAAAAATGTGGGTCAATTGACCAGTACAGCGTTGCTGGCAGTCATTTTACCTTCAGATATTTTACTCAAAACCTCATTTAGTGAACTTTTCAATCAAAAAATTTTTTTCATTATTCTTTTAATTTTCGGTGTAAGGAATAATCATATCTATCCAAAATATATAATTTATACGGTCTTGATAAGATATAGTACTCGAAAAATATTGATAGAAATATATACGTACACAGAAAAATCGATTACAAGAGTTTCTTTTTTCAAAGGAAAAAATCCACTAAAAATGATAGACTAAAGGTTTGCCTTAGTGTATGTTAGGAATTAAGAAATATTAAGAAAATTATTGAAATAATGTTAAATTAAATATATACAAATTAAAATTTAGATGTATTTAGATATGTAAAGTTTGTAAAAGAAATTTTAAAAATGAATAAGATCTAATTAAACTTTTAGGAATTAAGAAATTTTTGAGATAGTTTAAAATAAAATATACAAATTAAAATGTAAAAATTTTTAAATGTATAATGATTTTTAAAAATTAATAAAATAAACGAAACGATTAAATCAGGGGTAGCAAACTGAAATGATCTTACGGGCCACTTTGGAAAACCATCATAACTCCGCAGGCCGCATTTAAAATTGTATATATCATCATATAAGATTTTAAACCACTATAGATATTTTTGGAATGAGAAAATGAAACATAATGAGTTATTATTATTGTGTTCACTCATATTCCTAGACATAGATAATATAATAATAAACGCACATTATAAAGAAATATATAACTATAAATAAAATAAAAAATGAAGTCATTAAAACATTTATTTTACTAGTGTGATATTTATTTCCCCATTTAGCTCTTGCAAATCGATTTCTATTTGGGTATTTGCAAATCTTAATTTGGCATGGATATTAGCGTCTGTTATGTTTGACCGTGTTTTGTGTTTAGTCATTTTCATTTTCGAACGATTGTAGGTGTAATTTAAACCTAAAGCGCTAATAACGTTTTGTACCAAATTTATCAAATTCAAAAATTTCTCTTTTGTGAAGTAAGTATTATAAAAATCTATTTTTAATTCTGATGTTTCAAAAATGTGTTTTAATTCAATATTGGATTGTAAATCAGCAAAAATATTTTGTAATATATTTTGTAAAAGTGTGATGAATCTTGCGAGCCGCTAAAATATTTAAAGAGGGTCTAAAGCTGTTATAAGTAAAAATTATATAATTTGATTAAAGATAATTATTAAAGAATGATAATAGAGATTTTTTTAATTAATAAAATTTCGCAAAATGATAAAGTATTCGATAATGTTATTTTAAATTGATAAAATTTATTTCAGGCAACATTTTTAAAATTAAAATAAAATCAAATATTAATATTATAATTCAAAAAATTAAAAAATGATAGCAAATTATGTTTAAAAACAAAAACACGCTATTTGTTAAATTTATTTTTTACGACAATTAATTTCGACGGTATAACCGTCATCGTCAGGTCTCAATAAAGAAATGAATTTTAAATCTGCTTATATAGGCAAGCAGTGATTATGTCATCAATGGATTATTATGTCATCTAAACACGCTTAATAGGGTTTTCGAGAGACCCGTTTGCACATTAATCTTAGGATCTAAAGATCTGATATAAAGTGCTTCACAGGCCACCTTTTTCCATTAGTTTTTAAAACGAGAACACAGAATTTTAAAATCATTTATGTTTATGTTTTCATTCGACTTACAACCCTTTCTGTGTTCTGCAATATTCCCACCTACATTCCGACCATGTTCTTGGATTCTCTTACAAAGATGACGGGACGTCTCTCCAATGTATGTGGCATTACACCCATTACAT
>MQRK01241764.1:0-10766 GCA_001938485.1 Girardia tigrina | reverse complement strand
ACAAATGTATCATTAGCAATGGAGCATATTTTGAATAAAGCTTTTTTTATCGTTCTTTTGTTTTTAACGTATTTCTTTTCAAAATTTAATCCGCATTTCATACTTGTACACCTAATATACCTGCTAAGGGGTTTAACATAATAAGATATAACGTACAGTATCTGGGGTCAACAAAGCCGTGTTTGGATCTAACAACACATCGTGTGGTTACTACATTAATGCAAATCGTTTTAATCTAACATCACATCATACACATTAGGGCTGATCTGGTCTATCTGGTCTTAAACCTGTGTAGATCTGGAACCTGGAAGGTCCTCATCATTTATCCTGCGTGCAGATGGTATGCTGGGTGAGAGGCAAGTTGAAGTCATAGATATTGAGAGATTAGGAGTTAAAATATACATGCAGAAGCTACATTGACTTAAGAGTATTTTATGGTTGGCTACCGATAACCTGGGGGCTCAAAGCCAAACGACTAAGTTTCCCAAGATATGTTCACATGTTTTGAAACACACAACACCACAACATATTCATGGAATTTGATGTGGTTTGCTAACGTTGCCCGTTGAACTCCCTTTGCCCTCTTTTTGATCTTACCATCCACATCAATGGCATACATCTTAGACCGTTGTGCCACGAATCTAGAGATGATTTGACCATTTACTTCATCCTTAAACTTTCCAAGGACCTTTTTATTTGTGATAAAGTCAATATATGGCTTAAGCCATTTTGACTGACTAAACTGAAGATCCCGATGGATTTTTGTTATTATGAGCCCATTCCTTATAGCTTGTTGGAGATTGATGTAATGGGCTACATATATTTGTTTAAATTTCCAAGTGACAGAGCAGCTTCTTATGTTTTCCATTAGGTCGACATTTACTCTCAGGCAGAAAAAGGCAGCTGCTCATGTCTTGTATGGAAGGATTTTTGATTTTCAATATCCACTTCCAATATGTAACCCACATCTCCATTAGGGTGCATTTGTTCAATTGGAATTTCTTCTGGTTGATCCATCCATTTGAAATTGTCATAAGGCAATGGAGCACTCATTGCCCAACTATATAAATTATTGGCATCCAAGTATGTTATGTATGAGTATGCCCTGGATGGATTATAATTTTTCACATATTTGTTGTTTGCCTCACTGTATCAATGAATAGACTGACAGATTCCACATCGGATACCTTTTTCCAGCATGAGGATCATGTCATAATCTTTCAGGATTTGGATCCTATGTCTGTATATTTCAGTATTGATACCCAACTCATACCTGGTGAAGTAAAGAAATGAGCTGGATCCAACTTGTGGCTCTTAAGTGTCATATCTCGAAAGCTCTCAAAGACATCAGTAAGAAGCAGCACATCTGTTTGGAGGTTTACATCACTATATTCCCCAAGTGTTTGGCATGTGAAAGCTTGCCAGATATTTTATGCATTTTAATATTCAGCATCACTAATATCTGTGTCGTTCAGCTTTTTGTAAAATGCCTTTTTTGCTGGCAATGTTGTTTCATCCAGCGATCTCCATGATGTTATGTAGTTATAGGTAAATACTCCTTTCATTTTGACCAATTCAAATGTAGTTGGGAAGAACTTTTTAGTTTCTTTCAGTTCATCTGCTGGAAGATTCTTGAAAAGGCTGTCCAGTGATGATGACATGAATCCAAAACTATCGATGAATCGGAGCTTAATTCTTCCCACATGCTTGGTAAATGTAATGTATTTTTCCTCACTATTTGGAATAACATCTATATTCCCTTTGATTTTTTCTAGTTCTCTTACCATGAAATGGCATTCATATCCCCTAAGATTGTGGAATACAACAGGAACATTTGTAGATGTTTTACATCGCAAATATTTAAAATATTCCTCAAATATACGATTATTTATTTATGTGATTATATCTGAATTTCTAATATTTGTAACTTCCTAAAAATTTGTGTTTGCCTAATTATCCTCACAATTTTAATTTAAAATTATTTAAAAAATAATTTCTAAATTTATAAACATAGTAAGTTATTTAATAAAAAATTATATTTTTTATTTGTATAATTATTTTTTTAAAATATTATTTCGTTAACCTTCTCGCGAGTGCGCAGTCGTAAAATTTACGACAAATGTGCATTACAGCTTCCCCCTCTTATACCACTTAGTTATAAGCGGTGAGCTCCAACCTATTCGAAGGTCAGTGTCTCTCTAAACTACAGACGTATCGGGTGTGCTTAGAAGTTTGTTATTCATTGATATTTGGGAATTTATTATTATTATTTATTATTATTTATTTATGATTATTTATTATAATTTATTTATTATTTATTATTATTTACTGCTTATTCGGTCTCTAGAATAACAAAGAGATGGCCATGTGTCGTTTTTTACACTTTAATGAATATTGCAGGCATAAATGCTCAAATTTTATATAAATTTGCATTCCCAGAAAAAGAAAGAAAAAAAATTTGGCATTGACCATGATTAAAGAGCATATTATCTTTAGGTCAAATGTCAAACATTTACCGCAAGATATAACTGCTTTTCTCAAAGTGAATTACGGTCGGGAAGTTGAACCGATAACAGAAGAAGAAAGAATCCCTCCAAAACGCGGTGTCTGTCGGTCATGTGCACTGGAGAAAAAAAGATCCTCAGAATCAAGGAAGTGTTGCCGTTGTCAATCCTTTACATGCAAGAACCATTCTGCATTTGAGGTGGTTTGTAATAATTGTAAGGATGAGAATATTGATTCTGACTAAAACGTGGATAATTTTTGTTTTTTGTTGTTGATACAAGTGTTGTTTCGTTTTTTTTTGTTTAGAAAGTCAAATATATTTTTTGTACATTACTGTCATTTATCATTTTGCGTAACCTTACAGCAATTCCCTTACATTTATATAAAGAAAACACTATTTACATGAAGAAAACTTGATGACGTAAAATTTACGACAAGCGCCCGCTCCAGTGATATTATACAGCGCGCCCGCTGGAAGGTTAATCACGAACAAGGCTCAACAACGAAAGTTTTTCTCAGGATGGTCACAAGGACAATTTACATTGTGATATTAATAAAAATTCCGAAAAACAAATAATTAGTAATATTTCTACGAAATTTGTATTTTCATCTTTCTTTTTATCTAATAGGATGTTTTAATCGAGTAACAATTCAAAAAAGACTTGAACCATTTAACTGTTATAAAATCTAATAAATACAGTAGTTTGTTTTAATGCATTACTGAATATTGTCGCTGCATTACCTTCAAAATGAGTAATGAGTCCAATATCGATTTTGAAAGAATATATGGAAAACTGTTGGATATTTTATCGGCTGTTCACCAGTCGGAGGATCGACAGATCAAGGCATTTGACGAAGGTAGAGAATGATCGCTGATTGGTTATAAATATTCAATTATAATGGATAGAGTGGCAAATGAATGTTTTCAAGCCGGATGAAATGGTGCTTTTCCAAACGGAGTCGAATACCGAAATGAAGAATCAGCGATTGAAGCTCTCCAAAAAAGAGAGCAAGTGCATCGTCTTTGGCGAGTGAGACTATTTCATGAGCGTTATTCGATAAAGAAATTCGTTTATCGTTTGCAAAATGTTTTATTTTATTTATGTCTACTGTTGAATGAATTACTCTAATTCAGGCGTCATCTGTATACTTTTTGAGAGAAATATTTTATATTTATTATTGAACAATTAGTTTGTGTTATATATGGTTTAAAATTTTTTTTTAAATAAGTTTTAAAATGCATAAGATTCTCTAAGAAATAATGACCGCTTTAAGCAGTTCAGATTTAACTTTATTAATTAAAATAGAAAACTACACATACATTTTTTCCTTAAAAGATATAAATTATATTTAAGCAAGTAACATTAATCGGAGTTGATAAATTCATTTTATGTATTTTAAGCTTATGATGGATTTTAAATATTTTCACTCAAGTCGGTAAATTCTTATTGTTTGTTGCGTTTATGCCATTTTTGTTATTTGAAATTTAAGAAGTCATTAAAAACAAAAATTTATTATTATAACAAACATATATTTTCAAATATATTTTCGTTAATTATTTTTTTCATTTTTCCAACTCATTAATTAATTTCGTTAAATTATCCTAAATTTTACCATAATTTTAATTTTATATAATTTTTAATTTATCAATTTTAATCTATCATATTCTATAATTTTATTTATTCAAACTTGTTAATTGTAAAATTTATTTTAATTAGAAATAAAATTATATAATTTAATTTTTAAAAAACTCTAATTTCTTTCAAATTAATCTCGTTCTAAATTATAAATTTTACCTATTTTTTATTTATTTTAAAAATCTTATTTCAAAACTTGCACTAATTATTTTCCAATTAGATTTTAAGCTTTGTTTTGCATTAGATAATTTTTTAATTTTGTTAAAATTTTAAATTAAAAAAATATTGTAAAATATTAGGCGAATTGAAAATTTTAACTAATTCCTGATACTTATCAAATGACTAAAATGTTTATGAGAAGTTAGTTATTTTTCATTTTTCTGCTAAATTGAGATTTAAATATTTCAAAAATTAAAATAATGGTTAGAAAATTGTACTAACATACTAAATTTAGATAAAGAATAAAAGTTAATATTATGCTAAATAAATTGTGATTGTGGAATATTTTGAATGGTGCTTATTGTATGTTGTTTGGCATGTTGTTTAGGATTGTGTTTCTCCAACTCAGATAGAAGATTGATATTTTATAACTTCGAAATATTTGATCAATTTTAAAATTTAAATAACTTACTTTAAAATTAAATTAATATATCATAAATAATATATTTAAAACATTTTTTAAAATAATTAAAATTATTTTTGTAATTTATATTATAATTTATATTTAAGCATTCATGATAGTTGTGATGAGTAAATGTATAAATTTTAATTTTTATTAATAAAAACATTCTTTTTCCTTATTTAATATATAATTTAATTCATTTTTTATATAAAATGCAATTTCGAGGTAAAAATGGTAGTTTGCAAAAATAAGCACATGCGACTATTTTGGGGACAAAGTGGATCACCTAAAAGCATAAAAACTAAATACAAGTTCATGCGCTTATTTACGGAAAATCCCGGTAAAATTTATAAGTTTTTTTATATTTCATTAAAATTATTTTTTCCATCTTTAGAACGTCTGCTGGGAAATCAACAATGATAAATGCTCTTTTGAATCGGGATGATTTACCAAATAAATGTGGACGGACGACAAATTGCTTTGTAGAAATTTCCTCAAGTGATAAAACAATCGTTCAAATTAAGGATGAGGTTGGGCTACTTTACTTTTTATTATTATAAATTTATAACTATTGTAAATGAAACAAAATAGATTACATTTAATGATTTAAGAAGCAATAGAAAATGTAAATAGAAGTGTAGTTTGTTTCTAAAAAATCTTTTGCATTAATAATTCAAATTTTATCAAATTTTAAAAATAATGTAAAATCCAATCTAACCTCAAATTTATATATATTCAGGTGTCATCAAAATCACAAAATCTTAATCAATCGGACAATTTGTGTATAAATAAAAAAAAATAAAAATTTCTAAAAAGATTATTAATTAAATGTATATATTTGAAAAATAATCTATGCGGTGTGTGGTAGATTCTTGATATGGTAGATTCCATATACTTGTTATTACGTTTACCAAACTTCCTCTTCAAATTAAAACCTATTATAAGTAGGGGAAATGTATGTTCTTCACCACCCCCCACCCGGGAAGGGTAGCCCGTTGCCATGGCAACGGTTACCGTGGCAAATGTTGGGGTTACCATAGCAACGGTTACGGTTACCATAGCAACGGTTCCGGTTATCATAGCAACGGTAACCAAGGGACGTTTTTCATTAGCAACGGATACACTGATTCAAGGCGGTTGTAACCATGGTAACGCTTATCGTATCCATAACAGCCTTAGAAAAAGTGCTAATCGATTGCTGCACAGTGATCAGAGGTGCTAATCGATATTTTGAAAGTGCTAATCGATAGTGCACATTGTGCCGCACATTTCTAATGTGCTAGCACAGTGATTTTCAAGCTGCACATGTGTAAAAGTGCAAAAATCAATACATAAAATTTTTCAAAAGTGCTAGTGTCAAAAATCGATATCATTTGTTTGATGCACATTTTGCTTCTCTATCTGAATGTGCAATTAGAAATTTCAAATATTGATTACTTTTCCCTATAAATAGCATTGTAAGAGTGTCGTTGTTAATTTTTTAATTTTCGAAAATAAGAATTTTGGTTTTTAAAAATTTCGAATTATAATCGAAATTAAAAAAAATAATGAAAAATAGAATTAAAAAAAGAAAATAAAAAAAAAGAAAATTTGTTTAAATAACAAATTTAACCTGTTGTAGATTAATAAATTTTGCAATTTTTAATTTCTTTTTGATTCAGAATGGAAGATAATTCCAAACCTAACAAGCATATTGTGTAAATTTACATAAAATGTACATGGATTTTAAATGTACAAGGAAGCAGAATATCAAAAGAGTGCTGATGCACTTGAATAGGAACCCATATACGCAAATTCAGATTCCACATCAAAACTTTCGAAAAAGTGCTGATAAATCGATTTTTTCGAACATTTTTGAAATTCTCAAAAAAGTGCTCAAAAATTGATTTTTCGTATATATATGAAACCCCTATGATATCTGTGTGTTGTTTACCATACATAACATTTTAATATTGTATATATAAAAACAGTCGAAAACACCTTAGAAACCATTATCGTTACCTCTAAAACCATGTAAAACACCTTTAAAATCATGGAAAACATGTAAAAACCGTCAAAATTACACAAAAAGTGCAAAAATCAATATTGCACATGTGCTAATCAATAATACACATGTACTAATCAATATAGCACATGTGTTAAACAATACTACACATGTGTAGTCTTACTAGGCTTAGTACAAGTGTACAAAATCAATAACTTCACAATTTTACAAAGTGCAATATATTCATGTTTTAATATAATATAATGTAAAGTGGGGCAGAATGCCCATAGGGTGTACATGTCCAAGAAAGCAAAATATCGAAAATCTGTCTGAACACATAGATAGAAACATATAGGTAAATAATCGGAATATGATCTTAGATTATCGAAAAAATCAATACATAGTGATTTATTGAGATGTTGTGTATTATAGTGTAAAGTGGGGCCGAACATACATATAATATAAAGAGCGAAGCAAGCAAAATATGAAAAATCTATCTGAACACATAGATAGAAACTCATAGATGAATAGTCAGATTCAATATCAACATTTTTGAAAAAATCAATACGTAGTTCTTTTTCCAGCATATACACATTAAGTGTGCAAATATTATATTATAGATACATAATAGATATATTATATTATGATATTATACTATGTTATCAATCATTATCGTATCAGCCATTCAAAACATGGTCGTATCCAAAGTGATATCAACATGCATCCATCATGTCAACGTATTGAATTCATCATATCAATACACATCTGAACAATTAAAAAATACAGAAAATGCTGAATAATATATAAAGTAATAAAGGAACTACTTTTTTAAATCATTATCATCATGCTATCAACTTTCAAATTTAAAATATGAAACATCAAAAATACAATATCAACCATCAAATTTACCTTATGAAACATTACATATACCTCAACAACCATATCATCAACCTTTAAATATACCAATCAGAAGTGTTTCCAAGTGAATTGGAACCGTTGCCATGGCATGCTTATCACTATGTAAGCAAATCAGCATTCGGAGATTTTCCAGAAGCTTTGAATAAACAATTAACTTTCATGGTGCTGTTTGAGGCGGAAAATTATCATATTTGAAATAAAATTTCAACCACAAAGCGATGACATATAGTTTTCTTTAATGTTTAATCGCAAGTTGATTGTTATACATTTGAATAAGAATTTCGAGTAGTAAATTGTAAGGGTTATTTATTTTCAATAACAGCGCAATTAATGCTATCTGTAAAAGTAACCAATTTATCCCTTTTTTGTTAAATTGATAAATTCGCTATTTTACAGTAAAAAAATGAAAAAATAAAAGACCAAACTAAGTTAATTAAAATGAATCATTAATACTCTTTGATGAACCTAGTCGAAAACGTACTAACAAAACCAAATAATCAAATAAAATAGGAAAGTCGATTATCAAGCAAAACTTTGTTATTGTTAAACTGATTATTGAAATAAACTGATTACATGTGTTGTGAATGTGAGTTGTGCTAAACTGCATGTTGTATAATGTTGGTGTATCTGAGTTATTATAAGATTTAAAATGAAAAATCAAAAGATTAAGAGATTTTAATGAAATATTTATTAATACTCACAAGTATTTACAATTGATATTAGCGAAAAATTCTTAACCTTATTTGTTCGAATTTTAATTTTGGGTAGGTGGAGAAACGGTATTTCGTTTACTCCGGAAATGATTTTTTTTATATAAAAATATGGTAATAAAACATATATATATATAAAATATATATCATACTTTCCAATATTTTTTTACAGTTAACTTTTTTATTCACAATTTCTAATTTTCTTTTATATGATTTTCGTAACAGCTGTCCCAATCACTTCAACTGTTCAGAAAACAACAGTTGTCTAATAAATCTTCCTTTTAGAACCACTTTAGAAAAATAACAGCTGTCAGATCTTTAAAACTTTTACACTTTCTGCTAAATATAACTAAGGGTGTTTCCATTTTCCTTAATTAATTAGTATAATTTTTGGTCCTTCTTTTATAAAATCTTTCCTCTTTTATACCCTTTCTTAGATTTTTATTCTTTTTTATTTATAATTTCATTATGTCTGTTTATTTCCCTTACGTTAATTCCATATTATTTTATCTCTAATATTTATATTTTTTAATTAATTTTAATTTGATTATTTATATATAGTTCATATTTAATATGGTAAAGAAGTAAATATTTCTATTTAATTAATTTAATTTACACAAAAACTTTTTTTTAAAATACTTTTATTAAACTCAACAATAATATGGACAAAAAATAAAAATATTATTTTATGATTTTGACGTTTCTTAAGTTATAGGTTTTATGTCAATTGTTCTTAAGAATAGTAATGTTGTTTGTTTCTGTTTTTATAATTTTATAAGGTTCTTCGTATCTTTCGTCAAAATATTTTGCATTTTGTATTTTAATGAAAGCTGACATCGGTGTCCGATTTATATTTGATGTTTCTGTATGAAATTCGTCTGGTTTCTTGAATAATTTGAATTTGTTTCCCGTTAGTTTTTCAAACGCTAACTAGTTGTCTATGTTGTTTGGCTTAATCCTGAGTGCTAAAGCTGTCTCTGAAAGCTTTTTTAGCCAGTTTTGATTATTACATTTTGTGCGTAATGTTTGTTTGAAATAACGATTGAATATTACAACTTTTCCGTTGGCTTGTGGGTTGTAAGGTGTGGTTTTAATTTTTTAATGGTAAATTTAAAACAGAGATTGTTGAATTGTATTGATTGAAATTTTATGGTTGTATTCAACATCTAATCTTCAATATTGCATTATTTATAACAACATTGTCATCATTGAAACACATTCATTTATAGGTTAATATAACAACTTATTGACCGCACCACTGATAAAATCTGCATAAATGTTGATCTAATAAATATTCAAATAAATTTCAGGAGAAAGATATCGAGTCTCTAAAAGAATTGATCAATTTTACATCAGAAAATCATCTACCAAGTGGATCCCATGTAAAATTATTTTACAAAAAAGAAGAATGTTCCTTTTTGGAAGAGAATATGACCATTATTGATATTCCCGGGATTGATACGGATGCTGATATTGATGACAAAATCGTTAAGTATTGTACAGAAGCTGATATTATCATATTGGTCATAAATGCAACCCTCTGTGTCAAAGGAACCGTTAGTTCTTATTTTTATGGTCTAAGATGAACTATATTTTGAAGGTAAAAAAGTTTATCAATAAATTTCAAACGAGGTTTACTGAATTAAATTTATTTCTTGTATTTAACCATTGCGATCGACTGGATAACGATATTGACAAAGAGAAAGTTGAGGGTCAACTTATGAAAGGAGCTGAAACTATTTTCCATGAGGAACTCAAACATCCGATTGATGTGATTAAAGACAGAACATTCTTCATATCTGCGAAAGATCGCCTGGAAATAAATAAGAATAAAGAATACTGTATGAATGTTTTTGTGGTATATTTTAAATATTATTCAATAGTGAATGGTGACACAAATCGAATGTCTCGGAATGACGAATTCGATAGGTTGATGAATAAATTAAAAGTCGGAATGATGGGAAATTAACATTTAAAATATTTGATATTTAGGAGAAGATGAAAGAAGATGGATTACAAAGAAGATACAGATATCTGGAAGGACTGTATAATGTTGTTAAGGTGAATGTAGAGCGATATGAAGATCTAATGAATCAAATGAATGATAAAATGTAATATTTTTTTCATTTTTGAAAAGATAACGATTTTTTGTTTTACAAATATTTGTGCAAAATATAATTTTTAGAATTCATTAACCTTATGTTCTCAATTAGAATAAAACTTTCAAAATATCAAATAAAAAAAGAACTAAAAATTATTTTTTTTATTATTTATTAGAGGTTCTTGGAAACTCGTCAGAATTATTAATATCAGACATTAAAACTTTTATTATACCACACAAAAAAATGTTTAAATCTAATATTTAAACAAATTTATTTTTTTTTGAGAAA